>JAADWH010000511.1:0-20312 GCA_023335995.1 Globisporangium nagaii
CGCGTGTGTGCAACAGTCGTGACTGCGACGGCACTTGTTGACCTTTACTTTTTTATACCTCTCTATTGCCCCTTGCCTCCAGGATATTATATTCTATCTGTTGAAAAAGCACGTATCAATTTGGGAGGATTGCCTGTAATAAAATCATGGGGTAAAAATAGCGTCCTCGATGCCCCCGCCCACTGTGAATTGCGCGAATGTCGAATTGTTTCGTTGCGTCTCTTTCAGTATCTTGGGATACAGCGTGCAGCACGGTACAGCACGAGTGTGTATTGAGTCTCGTCCAGTAATGGTTTGTGAGTGTCACGCACAGTACGATGGGTGGCGCCCCTCCCCCTCACCGCTTCCGCTTTCCTTCTTCCAGAGCCAAACGCAGGCGGAGAGCATGGACGACGACATGCGGCGCATCCGGCTCGACGAGGGCCAGGACGGCGGCGCCGACGCGTCCATCCCGCCGCTTTACATCCGCCCGCACCCGCAGTCCGCGTCGCCCGCTCCTGCTCCTGCTCCCGCGGCGACGATGGCGGCCGCGGAAGGCGAGGCGCCGCCGTTGCTGCCGCAGTTCCCACCGCCACCCGCACCAACGACACCACCGAGAAGGAGGAACAACAACAGCAGCAGCAGCAGCCACCGCCACAAAACCCACAGCAGCAGCAGCAGCTTCCGCGTCGTGACGAGTGGTGGTGGCGCGAGTGCGAGCCCGCGCGTGGCGGTCGAGAGCCAACTCTCGACACCGGGCAGCACCGGCGGCAGCAGCAGCGCGATCGCAGCGGCGCTCGGTAACGCGCACGCGTACTCCTCAGACGCGCTGCTGAGCGACGTGCTAGCGGTAGTAGGTGATAACAGCCGGAACACAGCGACGATGCTGTCGGACTCGGCGTGGGAGCGCGAGATCGCAGAGTTCGGACGCATTCTGGACGACATGCTCACGCGCGTGACGTGCCGCGACCTGGTGAAGAAGACGGCTGAGTTCATGAAAGAGCACCCGCAGCACTCGCTTCGGTTCCAGATCAAGATCAAGCAGGTGAACTTGTTGATTATTGTGATGGTGTTTCATGTGTACATGTGCGTGTGGCAGCAGCAGCAACAACAACGGTAGATGTGTGTATGCATGAGTGAGCGTGATTTTGCATGTGCGTTCCGTCTGTGTATTGGTTCGAGGTGGTGCTGTTGTTTGCAAACACGCGAATGGTCATAAACGACGCCCGCCCTCGCCGACGTGTCTTTTGTGTGTGCGTGCGGACGTTCATAACGAAAAAAAAGCTCGCAGATCGATAAGAATGGATAGCTTCCTTTGTTCTTCCGTTGTTGTCGTTGTTCTGCTTCACGCACTCGCGCTTGGCTCGTAAACTGACTTACTAACGCATCTGTATGGACGTCGATCTCATCGATCGCTCTGTTTGTTTTGCTGTGCTGCTGTGTAGCGCGCGTTCTGCGAGTCTGCGAGGCAGTTCCAGGCGAAGCTGATGCTGTTCTACGTGCTCCACGAGTTCCTCAAGAGCTTCCAGGGCGAGGAGCTGCGCGACATCCAGCGCCAGTGGTTCCAGACCGTCGACGACATCCTGCACGCGTGCGTTCGAGACATGCGCAACATCGAGGACGGCCGGAAGAGAATATTCAAAGTGCGTCCTCTGCTTCTCATGCTTGCTGCTGTGGTTGAGGAATGTAGAGACTGTGGTTGACGCTAACTTGTGCTTGCTTGTCTGCGTTGTTATTTTTTGTGTTGATGTGAAGACCCTGGCGCGATGGGAAGAGCTCAAGCTGTACACGCAGAAGATCAAAGGCTGGAAGAGTCTCGTCATGGGAGAGATCAAGCCTCGGCGCGGACCTCTTCGACTTCCTCGGAGTGAAGCGGAGCGCCTTGCGGAAGTGCCAGATCAGCTGCAGCAGTTCCCTCCTCCGCCGTCGTCGCACCAGATCCAGATCAATCGCTCCACGTACCCGTACCTGTTCGAGCGGAGCGATTTCGTGACGAAGTTTGAGCTCAAGCAGCACTGGCGATACACCGCGGTGGCGTTCATCGACGTGCTGTCGCAGTGCTTGATGCTGAGCCGAGACGTCTCGCTCACGGCGTCGATGTTCTTCCATCGAGTCTTCGATCGCGGCATCTACGCGAAGGAGCGGTTCAAGGTCGCGGCAGCGTGCATCTTCTTGGCTGCGAAAGCGTCGAGCAAACGAATGAAACTGCTTCGGATGGTCAGGACGATGCACGAGATCCTGGAGACGCCTCTGATGGTTGGCGACGAAGAGATCATGGACCTGGAGCGCTTGCAGCTGCTGTACTACGAGATCCAAGTGCTGCAGGGCATCAACTTCGACTTGACGACCGAAATGCCGTTCTTCTTCTTGCGCCGGACGCTGGAGCAGATGCCCGAGAAGTGTGCGTTGCGTGCTTGTGCTGGACGTTCTTACTTTGGGACTGGAGACGATCTGATCTGGTGTGTTGTTGTTATTACTGTTGTCTGCAGTTCGCCGGGATGTACAGAACGACTCGTACACTGTCCTGGAAGACTTGTATGTCCACGCTACGCTGGCGACTGACTGACTGACTGGTGTGGAAGGACTATCACGGCTAATCGTGTTGTTTTCTCGTTTGCTCGTTGCTCAGGTTCTGGCTTCCGGTGTGCCTATCGATTTCTCCTCACTTCTTGGCAGAGGTCGCTGCCTACATCGCGTGCCGCAACAACGACCGAGTTTTCACCTTCAAATGGTGCATCGAGGACTCGAAAGGAGCGGTGCTGAGCGAGCGCACAGCGAGTACGTTCGATGTTTGCCAATGATGCCTGGGGTGATGCGGATAAATGATCTCGTTCTAACGCTGCGCTGTGCGCGTGTCTGTGTGTATCTGTGTGTGTTTCCCCGGCAAATTGCAGAGGAGGTGCTGAAAGAGTACCGTGCTCTCATGGAGTGGAAAAGAGGACAGCGCATCAATTTCGACACGCTGCTCAGCACAGCCGGCGTGGCTGGAGGAACCGGTCCGAGGACGGCGAAGGAGGTGTTTCAGTCCCAGCAAGGCGGGCTCCGGATCGACTCGTCGCTGATCCAAGTAGAGTCGGAGTTTACGAAGAAAGGGGTGAACGACTCGAAGGACATCATTGTCACGAACATCGGGGGCGGGAGAAATCTCGGCGGACGCGGAAGCTACGACTCGAGATCGTCGTACTCCCGTGGAGCCAACCAGCGAGGGAGAGACAACGACGGCAACGGCGCTGTGAAGGAGGAGAGTCGCAGCAGCAGCAGCAGATACGACGATCGCAACCGCGACCGCAACTGGTCGCGGAATAGTAAGAGCTCCGGTGGCCGAGATGATCGAGGTGGAAGCTCGAGAAACGACAGCGGAAGCCAGCGAGGCAGAGATCGGGATGAGCGCGATCGGCGCCGTGATCGGTCGCCCAGAAGAAACGACAGCCAAAGTCGAGCGCGAGACCGTGACCACGAGAAGAAAGAGCGCGAGCAGCACCGCCCGCGTCGTAGCAATAGCTCCAGTCCGCGTACATCGAGCTCGTCGAACTCCAAGAAGCGGAAGAGAAATGAGAGCGGAGGACGAAACAGAAGCCGCAGCCCAACGCGCAGCCACAGTCACAGCCGAGATCGAACTTCAAGCTACTATTCGCGCAGTGACCAGAAGAGCTCGAGCTTCTCTCGAGATCGGAGCGACCACAAAAGCGAGCGAAAATCGAGCAGTCGCTCTGATGTGAAGCCGAAGATCAAGCAAGAGGCGCATGTGAAATAGCTCGCGTGGCGGGGAAGGGAGGATATCGTTCATTGATCGAGTATTTGGTAGGAGTCTGGTTCTGCGTCTTGACTGATGCTTTCGAAGCCGCTGATAGCTAACTTGGTTGATGTGTATGAATGTGCGTGTGTGTCGTGTGTATCAGGATGCTGACCGAGGATGTGCGATGCTCCTTGCGCTCAAGACAACTTGGTGGAGTGACTGACGGGGCTTGCAGCGGAGTGCTGACCAAGCGATCATCGTTGTTCTCCACGAAATATCCCACTTCATCGAAGGTAACCACGCTTTGCATTTCGGGAGTGGATGGGTGGGTGTGCTCGGCTACCAAACTGTGTTTGCATTTTGAGATGTGATCCGTGGACGAGCGGCGTTTGCGTTTCGGGTCTGCCTCGTGCATGTACTGAATGACATTTTACATTGAGATTGAAATATGGCGTAGTCTGCACTACTTGGCGTCGTGGGCTTCTAGCGATCTCGCTGCTTTTCGTGTCAATGTGTTGAGCTCTATTCGAGTGTCGTCGAGCTAATGCGCTGCTTCTTGTCTTTCTTTGCGTACTTTCAGAGAGAAGCTGCGTCGTCGTTGTGCTTGCTGGTGGATCGCGCAACGCGAAGTGCTCAGGGATGCAACCTGTTCGAGCACCGCCAAGACTCGCGGAGCTGCTGGGTCCTCGGCGAGATACTGCATCTGGATTCAAGGTGCGACGGAATCTCTTTGCCTCCATTGTCGTTGTCGATTGTGTGAGAGGCTGACCATGCGTGACGATGTCTGTCTCGGATGCAGACGCAGGAGCGTGGCAAAGTGTAGCAACCGATGAGAGAATGACTGCAAAATACAACAAGAAGTCGTAAAGTTGTGCGGAGACGTTTTCAAGGGAGACTTCGTCGTCCAGTCTGCGTGGTATTCGCGTATTCGCGTCAGAAGACTTTGCCAGTGGCAAGGGGCTGACTATGACGGCAGCGAGATCCCGCAAGCAGCAGTCGTCGACGCGCAACTTCGAGTTGGCTCGTCTGGAGGCGTCGTTGCGTCGCAGAAAAGTCGGAAGCGCAGAGTGTTCATGTGAAAGACTGGTGGGCGTGGTGAAACTCGCAACAGAAAAAGAGGCGAGCGCGAGAACACGCCAAAGTAAGGAGTGCGAGCGGCTTCCGATGGGAGCAAGTGAGTGACAAGAACGACAGCGAGAGAGAGTGAAAAGTTCGAGCTGCCTCTGACAACGAAGAGAAGCATCAACTGAGGAGTACAAAAGATCTATCTTCCAGGACACCTTTTTCCAGAATGGTCATGAGCGAGCGCTGCTGTCGCCACTGCTCTGTGCCGTTCGACGTGGAGCACGAGCGCGTGCGCACTGCGACGTCGAGCGGCAGAACGGAGCAAATGGATACACTTGTGCACTGCGTCGGACGAGCCGCGATGCGTGCTGCTGCCTTCGGATTGGCGGAATCTTTGCGCGCCAACCGATGTGATTGGCCCGTGGTTTCGCGCCAGAAGGTGTCGATTTGGTTGGCCGAAATGGTTTCGCGCCATTTCGGTTTCTGCCAATCAAAGGCGACCTTTTTGGCGCGATTTTGAAATTCGGCTTTTTTCTGGTTTCGACGCATTTGCTCGCAGGCATCATCCAGCATTCGACGACGGCGGACCGACCGGCTGTGTGCGTGTGCGTGCGCTTTCTCAACGACAGTAGACGGGCAACAGCAGCAAGCAGTGAGACGACAAGCGCTGGTCGACGTAGACACCAAGTTGCACGAGCGAGCGAGCGAGCGAGCGTGCGACAGACAGACAGACAGACAGACAGGTGCTCGCGCCAGAACCGACGGCTCCTTCCACCGTGCACGCATCGCTACCGACGGCGCTCCAACTGGTAGACATCACGAAGTATGAACAGCGAGCCGCGAGAGAGATCAGCAAAGCGCGCGCTAGCTACTGAGCGCATGGCGTCTCCGCATCGAGCAGTGCGAACCCCGACGCGGCGGACACGGCGACGCATGGGCTCCAGCGACGAAGCAGCCACAGCGAGCAGCACTCCAGCAGCAGTAGCAGCAGCAGCAGCAGCAGCAGCAGCAGAAGCAGTGGTTGGTGCCGCTGAGCCCGAGTGCGAAGACAACATGCAGAAACATAGCAGCAGCAGCAGCAGCAGGCACGGAGAGCGAAGGAGCGATACCGAAACCAGCAACAGCAGCAGGAGCAGCAGCAGCGCGTCAACACCGGTGCGCATGAGTGGCTTCGTGGCCGGCGCGAGGACACCCGACGCCGATGCCGACGCGTTCAGTGTGATTTCCGGAGATGCGTCCCCGCAAGGCAGCGTCTTCGACTTCCTCACCTTCAGCAATGCAGGTGCGTTCTGTGCCCTTTCTTCGTCGTGGACGAGAGAGGCACTCCTTGCGAATGATCGAGTGGAGCTCTGACGCTCAAATGTGTCTGTCTGCGATCGCGTTTACTGTAGATCCAGCCCCGTTCAGTCTATTCACTCCGTCACCAGGCTTCTCCAAGATGGCCATGGCGTCGACGCCACCGACGCGTCGCACTGCAAGCGCATTATCGTCTCCGTCTCGATTCTTCCGATCGCCTTTCAACGTCACTGGCGCCAAGAAGAAGCAGGCTCGAAGGAGCGCGCTTCGCCGCCACGCAGCAGGGAGTGATACCGAGGAGAAGCAGGATCTCGAAGCGAGGATTTCGTTGTCGTCCTCGCGTGCGAGCATGAGCGAGTCCGGATCGTACAGCGACGGCGCCGTCGTCAAAGAAGAGATCGCCATCAACGATGACAAAGAGGACTTCGGATTGCGGACGCCAGCGCGAAGAACCGCGAGTGCGTCGGCAGCAGTGAAAGAAGAGATCCCGCAGATGCTGGACATGATGAGCCTCTCGTGCTCCGAGAGCCTGCTGTCACCCTGGCCGAGAGCGACGCTGTTTGCGAACACGCCGTCGCCTCCGTCTCGCGTGCAGCTGCTGTCCAGACGGCTGAAAGAGGACTTTGATCGCGAACGCGGCGTGGACGACGACGAGATTGACGACAGCAGCAGAAGCGATGCCGAGAGCTCCATTGACGCCGACGATTTGTACCGAAGCGCGCCGAGTGGGCTGGCAGGCGAGCAGGACTCGTTCTTTTCGTTTGCGAACTCGCTCTCGCCGCTCGTGCATGCAGAGGAGTTCGAGTCGAGTTTCCTGTCGGTTCGCCTCTCTCCGTTGGTTTCGATGGAGTCGTACGATCTACCGCGGCTGTAAGCGATCTCTTGGGCTCGGTGTCTCCGTACTAGCTGTAACTGTGTGCTCACCAATCATCTGTATCGTGTTCATCTGTGGCAGGATCCCGCCATTCCCGATGCCGAAGCTGGATGAGGAAGGCGCTGCCGAGGCTACTGGGAAGCCGAGCAGCAAGACGCCGTCGGCGATGTCGTTATCGCGAACACCGTCGTCGTCCACAGCACTGACTCCCAAGACGCCAATGTATCGGAGAGCATCAATCTCGAGCTATTCGTCTTCAGGTTCTTCGCGATCGTCCGGGTCGGCTTCCTCAGCGTCAATCCTCAACGAGTCGTTCCCAAACATCCAGGCGTCGACGAGCGCGACACCAGGGAAGGTCGAGCGCTCGAAGATCGGCACGCATAGCATCATGAAGATGAAGCTCCACGTGCCGCTCGAGCCGTCGACGCTGTCCCACTCAAAGCGCGAGATCGAAGCGATCAACAGCAGCCTGTACGCTGCCGTCGAGGCGTTCTTTGGCGCTCGCACAGCTTTGGATGCTTTCTAACGCGAGTGATGTTGTGATCGCTGTGCTATGCAGGAGGAAGAAGAACCGCAAGCGAAAGCTGGAGGAGACGAGACTGAGTTTCCAGGAACCAGTAGCGCCAGTGCAGCGAAAGCTGCTGCAGACGCCGCTCAAGTCATCTCCGTCGCGGTCGCCACACCATCCGTGGAACGGACGCGTCCCTCGCCAGGAACTCGCTGCTGCTTCTCGCCACACACACGACTTGGGCTTTGCGGCCACGACGCCACGGAAACCGGATCAATCTGCCTCGTATTCGGTGCTGTCGACCCAGTCGACGTCAACACCGTCGAGAGCGCGGCAACCTCTGAACACGTCAACACCAGCCTCCTCGGCGCTCGTGATGACGCCTTCGTCCAATTGGAAGAAGTCGAGATCTGTGCCGCCATCGGGTTTGTCGTCGACGCCGGTGGCGACATCGCACGCGTCGGCTGCGTTGCGGTTTAAGAAGACCCCCCTGCGCCACTCTGCGAGCATATCGTCAGCGCTGCCAGTGTCGTCGTCTGAGGGAACTCCAGCTGGAATCAAGCAGCTGCTTCCAGAGACGCCCGTGATGAAGACCCCCGCGCCTACTACTGCTGCCGGGAAAGCGTCGCACCACTTCAAGAGCAGCGCTATCTCTCTCATGGACGAGGGCGGGATGACGACGCCTGCGCCGGCGAACCGAGCGTCAGGAGCTCACGACATCAGCTCCTTGAAAGCTGCTGCTACGACGCCTGCTGCTATACCGAAGAAAGCGCCGTGCAACTGCAAGAAGTCCAAGTGCCTCAAGCTTTACTGCGAGTGCTTCGCGAGCGGAGGCTACTGTGATGAGAACTGCAACTGCGTGGGCTGTGCGAACACGCCAGCGACCGAGGCGATCCGCCAGCAGGCCATCGCAGCGCGCCTTGAGAAGAACCCGAACGCGTTCAAGCCTAAGATCGAGTCGACGAGCGGTTCAAACCTCTTGACACCTGGCGGCGTGCGCATGATGGGAGGGACGCCAAACACTGGCGTCAACGCGTTTGCGACCCCGATTGGCACGGGGAAGCTCGGCTTTGGGAGTCGCGGCAGCGGCGCGGACATGAAGAAGATGCACAAGCACGGCTGCCACTGCAAGAAGTCAGCGTGCCAGAAGAAGTACTGCGAGTGCTTCCAGGCGGGTGTCCCGTGCGGCGACAACTGCCGATGCATCGACTGCAAGAACCAGGCTCCATGCGTCAGCCACGCCTCGGGCGGCGCACTGTCTGCGAACACGACGCCATCGCGACTGCTCAACGACGTAGACGACACGTTTGTGTCGCCAGTGCTGCACAACGTGCGGCAGCGCCTGCGCATCGACCGCGAGACGTGGGCAAAGAACTTTTCATCGCCGCTCGAAGCCTCGCCTCGTCGCGAGCGCGAGCGCAACGAGCGATTCCGGTCTCAGCTGCGAGCGAATAACGTGGCGACAGCGTACGCTGCGACGCCAGGCGGGCTCTTGAGCGCGGGCAAGCCGAGCGGACTGAGTTTTCGGCTCAAGCCAGTTGGGACGCCGCTCTCGTCATCGGCTTCAGCATCGCCGGCGTCCGCATTCATGACGCCGACTGTGAGCGGACCCAAGCGACAGAAAGCGTCGGTGTCGCCTCTGTCTGAGAACACTCCACAAGCAGCGCCTGCTGTTCGGCGAGGAGGCTCAGGCAAGTCGCCGTACTCGGCTCAGAAGCTGCACGCCCTCAAGCAGCAGCAGCAAAGACGGCGACTGTCCGCACCTTCGTCGTCAACTCTGTCATCGTCAAGCAATCGTGTGCTGCTGTACCCGCTTTTCGGGAACGAGCTGCCGCCCGTGAAAGCCGCCGTGAACTCCACGATTTGCGGCTTCCTGACGAACGCGGACTTGTACAACGCGAGTCTCGTGAGCAAGCTGTGGAGCCAAGTGGCGCTGGGTGAGACTGTGTGGGACCACGCGAACTTCCTCCGAGTCGCGTCAGGTGGCAACGAAGAGGAGAAAAGTGGAAGCAGGAGTCAGCAGCACCAGCAGCAGTAGGCGTGAAAAGCGGAGGCTTCCTCGAGGAGTAAGGAGCAAAGAGGAGCAAAGCCGAGAGCAGAGCTATGCGAAAGTCGTTAGTTATACTTATTAGGATCATTAGTTTATCAGCAGAGAGTAGGAATCTGTCGCGCCTCGCAATCACACCTTTTCTTTCAGATTTCCATCTCAGACGTCGTGAAGAGACTATCGAGTTGGCTTCTGTCCACGCACTGGTGGCGTTGTGAAGAACTGGATGACAACTATGAAGCGCTTGTTGACATCCTCCGCCACGAGTGTGCTCCTTGGCTTCTTGTCCACAACCATATCTGGATATGGAGCCATTCGCAGAAGTACGCTCCTCCCGTTCGAGAGACAGCGAGCGCATGTGCCCTAGCATCTGTTGCGCGAGCTGGAGGCTAACACCGCACCACACGGTGCTAAACGCTGCTCCTTGCGAAGTGCAGCACTCAGTCTGCTCGCTCGTCGTCTCCGAGATCGCTCTTCGTTCCTGGAAGTAGCCACAGGCAGTAACTGGTAATTGTGTGCTCCTCGTCACCGCGTTCTTCGCCACCGACTAGCAAGCGCATACCGACGCGGGGATGTCTTGTAGAACTGTGGTCACGAGACTGCTGGCGACACCAGTCACTCGGGTCCCAGCGCGAGCGATCCAAAGACTTGCAGGATTTTCTCAGCAGCTCTCGCAAGTTCGCTCACGGTGCGGACGTTTGCGAGTGCGAGCTGTACTCACAGTTCAGTCCGCCGTGCTCTTTTGTTCACCTTTATACATATCTGCTCTTGCTTTATATTGCATAAAGACAAGACACAGGTTCTATGAGCCCTTCATAGATCACACTCAGAGCGCATACTCGTGATCCCGGACCAGATTCTATTTTTTCCAACGATGTGACACACCCAAAATCGAGTCCCCTGTTTGCGAACGAGCGACCGAGCGGCGCAATCCGGATTCCGAGCAGGTGGCGAGCACGAGAAGCAGGCGTCGTCACTGCGCGCTCTCTCTCTCGCGCGCTCTATCTCTGTCGCTCTGTCGCGCTCCCGGCCCTCGCGTCTACGCGCGTACGTCACAAGCCAACAGGGCAGCTCAGCGGGCGAGGAGCTCACCAAGATCGTCGTCGTTTGCACTGGGGCTTCCCAAGCAAACAACAACAGCGACAGGACCACCATGGAAGGCTGGCTCACCAAGCGGCGAGACCACATGAACCTTATCTGGCGTACGTCCTCCTGTGCTATGTGTGTATGCACATGCGTGTGTGATGCTGACGGGAGTGTGTTGGTCTGCATGCTGCTGCAGTGGAGCGCTACTTTGTGCTGGACGGGAACCAGATGCGGTACTACCGCAAGCGCGGAGACCCGGCACCGCGCGGCACCTACGTGCTCACGGACGGCTGCCTCGTCAGCAACGTCTTCAACTCGGAGGAGAAGCACAAGCACCACGGTACGCTGCGCGTTATCTCCTCTCTCTCTCTATATATATTCATTCGCCCAGCCGCATGCACGAGATGCTAACCCGGACGCTGTCTGAACAGGACCGGTGTGGATGTTCCGCATCACGTTCGCGGTCGAGGCCGGCGAGAAATCGTACAAGAAAGACCGGTTCCTGGACCTCGGCGCTAAGACCGAGGAGAACGCGCGCGAGTGGAAGAAGGCGATCGAGAACGCCGTGCGCTCGTTGCGGGAGCTCGTGCTGCACCAGCGCAAGATGAAGACCGATGCCGCGATCTACCCGACGCAGTACTCGGTGCCGCGGCTGCTCAAGGCCGACGAAGACACGGTCTCGCTCTTCAACCTGGACGCCGACAACGTCAAGGCCGAGCAGGGCTGGTGGCTCGCGCGCGTGGAGGAAGGGCTGCGCATCATGCAGGAGTGTCCGCTGGGGCCGAACGTCGCGGCGTCGCTCTACGCCCAGCACGCGAACACGACGAACGGACTGCTCTTCTCGTCACTCATCAGCGCCGTACTCACGTTCAGCATCATGTACTCGTTCGTGCACAACATGCTGCTGTGCTTCTCGACAGCCGCGGCTGCCGTTGCCGTGTGCTGCGTGGCAATCACGCCGTCGCAGGCGCTCGAGATCCCGTCGTTCCGCGTCTCGCAGGTCGTGAACGGCTCGCCCACGGAGGTTTTCCGGCTGCTCATGAACCCAAAGCGGTACCAGCGCTGGGACCCGTCGATCGCCACGATGCGCGTGATCCAGCAGATGGACGACCACGCCGACATCGTGTACATCACGCAGCGGCCGACGTACATGTGGCCGCTGTGGCAGAAGCCGCGCGACCTCGTGGTGATGCGCTACTGGCGTCGCGAGGAGGACGGCTCGTACTTTGTCATGTACCAGAGCATCGAACACCCTGAGTGCCGCGTGCGCCACAACTACGTGCGTGCAACGCTGCTCGGCGGCGGCTTCGTGGTCGCGCCGCAGAAAGTGCCGAGCGGCGCGATCCGCTCGCACGTCACGTACGTGCTGCGGTACGACCCGGGTGGCTGGTCGCGCATTTACCACCAGCTCGGCATGGACGTGGATCTGGTGATGCCCATGCTGCGCAGCGTCGTGGGCATTCGCGACGAACTCAGCAGCGTGGACTTTATCACGCCGAACGTGACCGTGGCTGCTAGTGGCAGCGCGGGAGCTGCTGGAGAGGACGGCAGCGCTGTCGCTACGGAGGATGGAGTCGTTGGCGCGAATGGCGACGTGATGCCCACGAGCGTGGACGCGTCGGGCGTGGTGGTGGGGGTGACGCGGCTCAAGACGAGTCTGCCGGAGAAGATGTGGTCGGAGCCGGACGCGGCGGCATTCATGGTGCGCGGGCCAAACTACCTCGTGGACAAGAAGAAGATCCCGTCGGGTCCGGCCAAGTTCCACCTCGTGGGCGTCGACCTGCTCTCGTTCGAGAGCGCGAATGATCGGTACCACGTGTCGTCCCGGCCAGACAGCATCGGACGCACGGCGACGAAGTTCACGTTCGTGATCAACATGATCATCCCTGGCGCCGAACACGTGTGCATGGTGTTCTACTTCCAGCCGGCGAGCGATAAGGTGTTCGAGGACGGCTCGGCGTTCTCGGAGCTGCTCAACGACTTCATCGACGGCGACGACGCGTTCCGCAACTCGCGCTTCAAGCTGATCCCGACGGTCGTGGAGGGGAGCTTCATCATCAAGCAGTCGGTGGGGTCGAAGCCCACGCTGCTGGGCAACAAGCTCAAGTGTCCGTACCACAAGGGCGAGAACTACTTTGAGGTGGACATCGACATCTCATCCAACTCGGTGGCCAACACGGTCGTGGGCATGGTGCAGGGCGTGACCAAGTCGCTCGTGGTCGACATGGCCTTCCTGCTCGAGGCGCAGTCCGAAGAAGAGCTCCCGGAGACCATCCTTGGCGCCGTGCGCCTGCAGAACATCTCGCTCGACAAGCCCCTGCGCGTGCCCAAGGCAACCACCACCGCCACCACCACCGCCGCTACGGTGCCAGCGATGTGAGTGAAAGAGTTCATGAGAGACAACCAACCTACCCTTCCCAATCAACATGGTGCGTAGAAAAACACAAAAAACACTTTCGGTTGAACGACACAAAAGTTGTACAAGCCCGCGTTTCGCCAGGGAGCAGCAGATCATAGAGCGCACGACGCTTCTCGTATTTGCAGCGTTGATCGATGTGAGAGACTGACAGCAGCCGCAACGCAAAAGTCTGGTGTCCAAATCTCCATTGAGCGTGTATTCGCGTCTCGCTCGAAGTTTACACTCGCCTTGTGTCTCGGTCGGCTCACTGAATCAAAACAGCCATCCATCGAGCTACGCAACGCGCCACGCAACATGGCTGCTCGCCAACTGACTGCTCCAGATTCTCTCTCTCTCTCTCTCTCTCTCTCTCTCTCTCTCTTTCAAGGACACACATGAGCCAAGCAGTGGGCTGACTCGCGCGCTTAGAAGCCCATCCAGCCGGTGTACCAGCGGTTCTTGAACGTGTAGCACGCGATCATCTCGCGGTACATGAACACGAAGCCGAGCGCACAGACCGCGATCGCCGCGAAACGAAGCGCCGGGCGCTGCAGGTAGATCGCCCACTGCGAGAGCAGGATCATGAAGCCTGCGGCCGCGACGTCGTACGCACCGATGATGAGTCCCTCAACCACGAACTGCGAGCGACCCTGCGGGTGGAAGAACTTGATCTTGCCATTGCGCTCGGTCGAGTACGCTGGCGGCTCGCGGATGATGCAGTAGACCATGCCGGAGACCGAGAGCCCGTAGAAGAGCTGCAGAAGCACCATTGACATGTACAGTGTCAGTCAGAGTCCAGATCACAATGCCAACGATTGATTTGTGGGAAAGCACAGGCGCACCAGCGACACGGTCATCCAGAGACGCTTTCGGCGCAGCTTGACGAGGAGCTTGTCCAGGTTCGAAAGCACAATCTTCGCCGCCACAGCGATCACGACCAGCGCCGCCGCGAAGAGCGCGTACAGGAACGCCTTGGAGCGCTGCACCACAAACTGTGATTTTACGCGATGTTGGACACGGCAACAAGTGTCAGCATGCCACAATCCCAATCTCATTAGCATGGAGACAGACAATGCAGCAACGCACATCGAAGCCCGTCTTCTGCTTCACGAACGCGTTGATGTCCTCCGCCTTCTTGCCGGCCGAATAGACGTTGTACATGTCCGCGTCGGGGAGCTGCACCTTGCTCGGCGACTTCTTGCCCGTGTCGTCCGAGCGGTCCGGCGCGACGTACACAACGTGCGGCGCCGACGTGAAGCCGTACTGTCAAAACAACGAGCCACATTCCGCACCAATCACGTCAATGATCAGTCTGCAGCAGACAGGCAGAGCTGGCTGCCCTCGCAGCAGGAGAGACAGGTGAAGGACGTACGATGCCGAAGACTTGCTGGTTCACGTCAAAGTCGACGACGCCGAAGAAGACGTCGAGGCCGTCGCGCGTGTCCACTTTCACCTGCTTGGCGCTCGTGTACGACTCGCCGAGCACGAGGAACTCGGGGCCGACCTGCCTGTCGTTAGAAGAAATCGATCGATAAACAGTCAGTGTCCGCATACATATCCTTCCACCACACATACACACACACAAGCGAGTGCTAGGACACGTACTTGCACACGTCGCAGCTGTACTTGTCGGCCGTGGCCGTGAAGAGCAGGAAGAGGTGGTACGGGCGGTCCGGTCGCATCACGAACTTCTCGAAGAGCTCGGTCGTGAGCGGCACGACGCCGTCGCGCACGCGACCATTGAGCTCCGCGAGCTTGGCGCTGCCCGCGAGCACGTCCTTCTTGCTGCTGGCCTTCTTGGCCGCGTCCACTGGCGCGAGGCCGCACACGAGCGCGAGCGTCACGAGCAGCACGAGCGCCGCGCGCAGTACGCCGACGCAGCGAGCCATTCTGTCTCTCTCGTAATGCAGGAGCGCCTCGGGAGTTTGTTGCGAGCGATTGCAACGTGGCAAGATCGGGAGATTGAGCAAGGGGGGATCGGGTCGGATGCGGCATTTCTTCCAATCGCAGGCGGCGCAGTGTATTTCAGCTAATAGTGAAGCAGCGGATGCGCCATTTAAGCGAATCAAATGGGAGAGCAGATCTCAAAATGAATCTGCCGTTTGATTCGCTGGAAAGCATCCATTTTGGCCAATAGCTGAGTCTATTGTGTATACATACTTCATGATTGGACAAAACAGTGCTAGCCACAAACTCGCCAAGCGTCTTCGTTTTTGTATGGCGGTTTTCTTTTGCAGAAGCACCATTTTACCATTTCTCGATTCTTCAAAAAGGCGAAGTGACATTTGAAATGGCAGATTTGGCACACTTCAAGCCAAAAAGTGTATGCGAATCAAAACACAACTTGCCAAAAGCGTCACGAGCGACACGATGGCCACGCCCGAGCAGCAGCAGCAGCGCAGGGACGAGGTGCCAGATGAGCGAGAGCTGGAGCTGGCGCACGTGTTCGTGCTCTTCCGCCACGGCGACCGGTCGCCGATCACGCGCGCCGTGGGCACCAAGCTGAGCATGGACACCGCCGAGATGCAGTTCTGGGTCTCGCGACTCGCGGACCTGGACGCGATCTCGACGCTCAACCGCGGCACGCGGGTCGTGAACGCGCAGCACCCGAGCGAGCCGCCGCTCTCGCCGCGCCACGGCGGACGGTGGCCCTGCGGCCAGCTCACAGCGAGCGGCGTCGTCGGCATGCGCGCGAAAGGTGCGGCGCTGCGAGCCAAGTACGCCGCGTTCCTGGACGAGATCGACCCGATACAGCACGTGTACGTCGAGTCGACGAACATCAGGCGCACGATCCGGTCCGCGCAGAGTGTGCTCTCGGGTATGTTCCCAGCCTACTTTGCCGATGCCCACAGCGACAGCGGGAACGACAATGACGACGACGACGACCAGGTGTTCATCATTAGAGCCGATGACAGTAACCGCATTGCGCCGACGCACTCGTACGATATCTACGGCGATCTGGCGGTGCTCTTGGCCGACGACCTCAAGCGCAACGCGCCAAAGGGGCTCGCCGAGGCCGGCAAGCTCGTGCGCGAGATCGTCGGGGTCGAGCCTGGACGGCGTGTGCCGTGGACTGCATGTGAGTGCTTTGCTTGCTGTGGCGCGTGTCCTTACACTACGAGATGGAGTGATCGAGAGGCTAACTGCACAAACCCTGCTTGGCTAATTGCTGTACAGTGCGAGAAGTGCTGACGTGCCGCAAAGAGCACGGACTGCCGTTCCCAGACGGGCTCACGCCGGAGCTCTTTGAGCAGATCCGCGGCTTCGACGCCTGGCTCTGGCACGCGCTCTACGGCAAGCGCGACTTCTGCTTTAGCAGCTTCCACTCGGGCGTGCGCCGCATCTACAGCCATCTCAACGAGATCCAAGAGGTGCGCTAACTATCCCACTGCGCGTGGTCGTGATTCAAGTTAGTTCTGGCCGGATTCTGACACACGCACTCTGTAGGGAACGAACCCGTTCAAGCTGTCGCTCTTCTCCGGGCACGACAACTCGATCGTGGCGCTCATCCTGGCGCTGCAGCTCCAGGCACCGCCGACGATCCCGAGCTACGGCTCGATGGTGACCTTTGAGATCTACTCGCACCGCAGCACCGGTGCACTGTTCGTGAAGCCGCTCTTCGAAGGCCGTGAAGTGGCGTTCGCCACGCACAAGCACGCGGCGCTCTGTCCGTTCACACACTTCCAGCAAGCGGCGCTGGGCTTTCTGCAGCACCGCAGCGGCGGTCGCAGCTCGTCTGCGCTCTAGATATGTGCTCGAACGTCCACTCCTTCCCGCCAAATAAACTCCGTGTGCTTTGTGTCGTGAGTGGCAGCTTGCTGGCTCCTCGCCGGGTGTCGTAGCGAGGCGTCGGAGGTGTCGCGGCGTCTAGAGCTTCAAGCGAGCCATTTTCTGCGATCTGGTTGACACCTGAGCCTGATTCGTTGTGGGAATCATTTTCTGTATGAGTTGCTCAGACTCAGTCTGAGAATATATTTTCATCAAATAAAAGGAACTATCTCAGCATTTGTTTTCTCAGGATCAGATATTCCCTCCTCTTTAGACACGCGACCACCGAATCAGATATTCGTTCCTCTTTAGACACGCGACCACTTTTGCCCTTTTGATGGCGTCATTGTCAAAGCTGAGCTCACGCGAGAACGCGCCAGCAAGACCAGCTCGACGACGACCACGCGCGACGGCTCCACGCACTCGAGCGCACCACGATGACTGAGCCCGCGACCACGACCACGACCGCCCCTTACTCCTCCACCGCCGCGGCCGACATGGTCCCGCGCGAGCTCGTGCTGCGCCACGTGCTGCTCTTCCACCGCCACGGCGACCGCACGCCCGTGCTCACGACGATCGGCGACAAGTGGCAGATGACGCCCGAGGAGCTGGCGTTCTGGGCCACCAAGGCCGCGAGCAAGGAGCAGCTCGCGCTCCTTGAGCGCGCGGGCGTGGCGGTCGGCGCGGACCCGAGTCTGCCGCCGCCGCCGCCGTCCAAGCGTGGCTACGAGTACCCGCTGGGCTCGCTCACGCAGAAAGGCGTGGACCACATGCGCGGCAAAGGCAAGCAGCTCAAGGAGCGCTACGGCCACTTGGTGGTTCCAGCTGGCGGCGGCGCTGGCACTGAGAACAACGAGCACGTGTACGTGCTCTCGAGCAGCGTGCCGCGCACAGTGCAGTCCGTTCAGTGCCTCCTGCACGGCATGTTCCACGACGACGACGGCGACGAGAACGAGAGCGACACGGCGGCGATCGAAGACGCGATCCCAGCGACGGAGCCCGGCACGAGCACGACGGTCACACCCGCGAACCCTGCGAAGCCGACGTTCCACATCCGCACGTACGAGCGCAACGTGCTGGCGCCGAACCACTCGCTGCGCGTGTTCATGGAGATCGAGTCGATTGTGAGCGACGACGTGGAGAAGCGCGCGCAGAGCGACAAGGACGAGACGGCGGCACTCGCGCTCCACCTGCGCGAGACGCTCGGCATTTCGCACGACGTGACGCTGCCATGGACCGCGATCCGCGACGGGCTCACGTGCCGCATCGCGCACGACCTGCCGCTGCCCGAGGGCATCACGCAGGAGATGTTCGACCAGATCTGCGCGTACGACACGTGGCTTTGGTACCGCCTGTACGAGAAGAAGGAGTTCTGCTTCAAGGCGTTCAAGTACGGCGTGCGCGAGGTGTACGAGCACCTGAAGAAAGTCGTGACTGAGAACCCGCGGCCGGCGCCGAAGCTCTCGTTCTTCTCGGCGCACGACAACTCGATTGTCGCGCTCGTGAGCGCGCTGCAGCTTCAGGTCGGGCCGGAGCTGCCGGAGTACGGCACGATCGTGGCGTTCGAGATCTACGAGGACACGCTCACGAAGGAGCACTACGTCAAAGTACTCTTCGAGGATCGCGTTGTGCCCTTTGCCGGCCACGAGCACGACCCGCTCTGTCCGTTCCAGCACTTTGAAGCGCTCGCGATGGACTTCCTCACGATCAAGGAGGAAGACAGCGAGCAAGCCGCTGACAAGTAAGTACGGCAGCAACAGAGAGAGATGAGAGAGCCACCGAAGCTCTCATCCTAAACAGAGAGGGACGGCATCCAACCTGGCTGCGGTTAATACTGCTTTTGTGTCGCTGTCGATGTGTGTCGCTGTGTGTGTCTAGCCTTTGCTGCTCTTATCCACTGAGGTGGTGAGAGGAAGGCCAAGTCGTGTTGACGATCAGCGGCACGCGCGGCGTGGCTCGCCCTGCCGCAGCTCCGTCCTGAGCGTCTTCGTTTCGAGCATCCCCACCACCGGCTTGTCTACTGGTGCTCTTCTTGTCGGGCGAGGCGAGCGCCTGGACAAAGTCCACGCCTTTGTACGTCGTGGACTTCCACCAGGCATCCTGCTCGTTCGAAGTCTCGCCAGCTTTCGCCTTTGCTGCCTGGGACTTTTTGAGAATCGACGCGAACGCTGAGACCTTGGCAGGCGGCTGCTCGCTCTCGCCACCTTTCTGCTGCTTCGCCTTGTCAGCGCCGCCCCACCAGAGCGGTGGATCGAGCCACCAGGCAGTCGGGTCTTTCGAGTCGCTCGTGGGGGACTTTGGCGGCTCGGCTGCTGCTGGTGACACTCCTGACGCTTTCAGTCGCGCCAAGAGCGAGGAGCCATTGCCGCCAGGTTTCGTGCCTCCTCCTGCTGTCTTCAGCTTGGAGCTCGAGCCTGAGGATCCCAGACTCAGCAATGCCGCTGCTTCCGACGCCTGCTTGCTCTGGAGCAGTTCCATGTTGCGCATCTCGATGGCTCGGCGCAGCGAGTCGAGCTTCCAGAACTCGCTCTCGAGGTACAGCTCACAGAGCAGCTTTGGGTCTTGCGGCAGGATGCCGTCGCGCAGGAACGCCAGCATGTAGCGGAACAGCCACCTATCACAGCCACAAAGCACGCAAAGCCAAGACAGAGCTTAGACAATGGAAGGTCATGATGTCGTGGTACCCAATGCCGCACCAGTCTCGATCGATCCTGAAGCAGCCGCACTCTGGCTCAGACAGCGGCGACTCGTCGTCGACAAACGCCGCGAGCAGCGAGCCCGAGTCCTTCGCTGCGAGTGCGCCTGAGACCTCGAAGAGCTGACCGCCGATGTCAATCGTGATGCGCCGGTCGCGCGCAGACGGGAACGCCGCGGAGCAGAACCAGTCGGAGGAGAGCGACGCCTCGAAGCGCTCGCGCTCGGACTCGAGCAGCGCGTTCTGCAGCAGCAGCTTGCGCTTCTCGTGGCGGATGAACGCGCGCTGCTTGGCGAGCTGTTGGAACAGAGGTTGCTCGGGTTAGTGAAGCTACGGCACGCGATCCGCACACGCGTGCCAGCTGAGCCCACGAGCGTACCCTCTCGTGCTGGAGATCGATCTGCTGTTTCTTGGAGGCCATGACAGTCTGGTGCAGAAGCAGTTGCTCCTCTTCCTGCGTGCGAGCTGCGTGTCTCCGCCGCTCGAGCTCCTGGCCGTCTGACGCATCCGCCCCTCGTCTTCCTCTGCTGCTACTGTTACTGCTGCTGCGCTGCTGTTGCCGTCTGGAAGCCGAGTCTCTCTCGTGGGCGGAGTCTGGGAAGCGCACGCCGAATGATCGCCGAGAGGTCTCCATCATGCACGCACACACGTTGAGAGCAAATCGTGATGGTGTCACGCGGGGCAGAGCGACTCGAACTCGCGTTACGGATTGAAACGTCGCCATGTTGTCTTTTGCGAGTCACTTCGAACATGGGTACAGAAATAGCTCTCTGAAACAAACCACTTTTCTCGGAAGAAGCTTTTTATATTGGAAACTCGCTTGCCATTCATCGAGATCCAAGAATCAACAAAGACCGCCC
>JAADWH010000512.1:0-20292 GCA_023335995.1 Globisporangium nagaii
AGAGAGAGAGAGAGAGAGAGAGAGAGAGAGAGAGAGAGAGAGAGAGACCAAGCAGAGCGCTCCGGCACTTCAACGTGTCGTGACCAGCAGCAGGCGGCCATGTTGCTCGCTTGCTTGCTGACGCAGCTCAAAACAAACGAGCGAGTGAGCGCGCCAAACGAACAAGCGAGTTGCTCAAACACATGCGAGCGCAACTTGTGCACACGGGGACGACAGCCGCAAAGAAGCTCGCTTGCTGGAGAGCGGCGCTGCGCGCGCGCGCCGAGCCACAAGTTGCGCAGCCAGCGGACGGGACGACGCGCTTCGTGTATTTTCGAAGCGGGAAACGAGGATGGCACCAGAACGGACTCGTCAATCCACGACGGCGCGTCGATGCGAAATTTGTTTGGTGCTTCGGCACCCTTCTCGGGTTTCGTCAATCTGACAAGCGCAGACAAGCGAGCCGAGCAGCTGGCGTGCACGAAAGCGCGCGGCGCCGATCGCTGTCCAAGCAGGCGAAGTGTGTTCGCGCCGCCCTCTGCGTTCGCTGAACAAGCGCGTTGGGGTATCAGCGCACACAACAAACAAGCGAGCGAGCGAGCACATGTTTGGTTTGTATGAACATCAACGCGCGACGCGAGGAGGAGCGGTAGGGTGCACCGAAGGCGAAGGAGGGACTCTGAAGTTTGCCTTTCCCGCGCGCACATCTGACAGGCGTTGCCCTCCTGGATTTCGAGTCGCGCTTGGGCCCGCGGCGGCACAGCGGGCAACACTCGACACGGATCGCGCGCGCTCGGGGCTCGAAGCAGCTCGGCTCAAGCATGCCCGCAACGGTCGCTCGTGCGCGACGCTCGCACCCGCTCATCCAGAGCGCTGTGACTTGCTTCCGAGGTTCCATGAGATGCGCAAACCATCCCCCTCGAGGGAAACTTCAGCTTCGCGGCTGAACTTGCTCGCGCCACGCACGCACGCACGCAAGTCGCAGCGCATTCGCGTGCGCGCGCCGCGGCAGCAAATACATACACATCCAAGCAACCAAGTCTCGCTTGCTTCCTCGAGTCCCTCGCGCAGCCAGCTCCATGCTGCGCGTTTTATGCCTGCGACGGCGAAACTGAACCAGCATCACGCCGCTTGAAGCTTGCAAGAGATGCTGCGCGCGGCTGTCAAAACTTCAGCTTCGTCCGGTGCCAGGACGCGCCGCCCCAAGTCAGTCAACTGGAGAGGGCTGTGTGAGCCACGGGAAGCCAAAGGCAGAGGCGGTGGACGCGGGGAGGTCCACGGCACCGATCCCGCGCTGGCGCGAGCATCCAGTAGAGGAACATCAGCAGATGGGAGCGACGCGCGCGCGCCAGCTGCGAATTGCTGCTGGTGCTTCTCCGCCTCGCAATCCGCGCAAACAAGCGAGAGCAAGCGAGAGCAGAGCGTGGGAGAGGGGCGGGGCGACCATTTGGAGAAGATTGCACAGCGCGTACCGTGCAGCACCGCTGAGAGGCGACAGCTTTTCAGCGTCATTGTAAACTCGTCGCATTCCTCGCGTATGTCTTGCTGCAGCGCTCGCCGCCAGCAGCACACTCACACGGATGTGTGTGCGGAGGAGCTTTTGTGCATGCAACCAGCAAGCGCGCGCGCGAAAGCGATGGATCAGCCACGACGAGGTGGCCGCCGCCGCTCCTTCGCGACAGGCTCTTGTCGCTCCCGACAGGTGACTTGGCTGTTCTTTGCGCATCAGAAAACAGAAAAAATATCAAAACTTCAGTTTTGCGGAAAAACCTCATGACATCATGATAAAACCTCGCGGAGATCCCGATTTGCCGAGGTTTCCAGCCGAGGTTTTTGGTCCCACCAAAACGCGCTCTCGCATGCCTCTTCGTGAGCGCTAGAGCCCTTTTCGCTGCACTACAGACCGTGATCGCGCTGCTCGGATCCGCCGCACTCCCCGCTTACGCGTTTCGCGAGGTGAGCTCCGATGCGAAAGCCCGTAAAGTCTCTGCCAGGTCGTCTCATACGCGGGTTTACGGCGATGAGTGTGCGAGCGGCTCGGCCAAAAACCTCCGCTCGGCGCGCAGCGTGCCAGACCAGACAGACGGACTGCTGCTGCGCTTGCGCTTGCGTTGTGCGGCTGGGCTCGCTGGCAGCCCGAAGCGCCGCTCGTCCGCCCGCTACTCACCCGCTCAAGCAACCCTCTCGCTCGCTCGCTCACTCACGCACTCGATCGCGAGTGACGCAGCACGCGACCTGCGCCCCGCAGCCTCTCTCCTCCACCCGCGGCCGCCTCGACGCCGCCGACGTGGACGCGCGGGCTCAGAGCGTACCGTACCAGACCGCTTTTCGTGGACCGAAGAAGGCGCGCGCGAGAGAGAGTGGGACCGGAGCTCGCCGCTGGCCGCTGGATTGATTGACCGGCCGAGCGCCTGACGCGGTGATTGCTGTCTGCGGCACGGCTCGGGTCTGTTGCTCGCTGCGGCTGCGCTCGCTCACTCACTTGTCCGAACAAACAAACAGTCCCTCCCCCTCGACCGCAGGACAGGTCGCCAGTGCGACTATCGTCCGTCCAGCCACTCCGCCAGCAGCTGCGAGCGAAGTGAGCGCGTCCGCGGACGGACGAACTGCAGTTTCGGCTTCCCTTTCACTTGCGGATCTCGTCGCTCGGCCGCACCAGCCGCCCGCTCGCGCGCCCCACATGATGAGAGATATCAGCGCCAGGTTCAAATACAGCGAGCGCGACGCGACCAAGCACCCGGCGCAGGCAGCCGCCGTCGCCGCCGTCGTGGACGCCGCTACCGCGTCCGGGTCCGCAGCGTCTCCCCTCCCGCCGTCCGCAGCCATCCCGTCCGCAGCCGCAGCCGCCCCAGCCGCGGACGCCTGCCCGCCGCGCGAGCTCATCCAGCGCTGCCTGCGCAGCTACTACCGCGACGTGGAGAGCCGCGCGGCCACGTGGCGCAGCGTGGCGCAGCGCATGCAGGAGGACCTGGCGCCCTACGCCGTGCTCAAGCTCGGCGGCTTCTCGCTCGGCAACATCGCCCCGAAGCTGCTGGGCCACGTGCTCGCGCACGAGCGCTGCCGCCTGCGCACGCTCGACCTGGGCTTCAACCGCATCACGGACAAAGGCGCGGCGCTGCTGGCGCGCGCGCTCGAGCGCAACGCGTCGCTCGAGAGCCTGTACCTGAGCGGCAACGACATCGGCCCGAGCGGCGCGCGAGCCCTCGCGCAGGCGCTGGCCACGAACACGACGCTGCGCAGCCTCCACCTGAGCGGGAACAACATCGGCGAGGACGGCGCGACGTTCCTGGCCGACGGGCTGCGCGCCAACCGCGGGCTGCGGTCGCTCTACATCGGCACGAACGGCATCGGCAGCAACGGCATGCAGAGCCTGGCGCAGGCGCTCACGGTCAACTCGGTGCTGGAGGAGCTTACGCTCGGGCAGAACAAGATCGGCAGCGACGGCATCCAGCACATCGCGGCCGCGTTCGCCTCAGGGAACACGGTGCTCACGACGCTCGAGATCGGCAAGAACGCGATCGACCAAGGCGGCGCCATCGCGCTCGCCAAGGCGCTCTGCAGCAACACCAACTCGCTGCAGAACCTGTACATCGACAACAACCCGATGGGCGACGTCGGCGCGAGCGCGTTCGGCGCGCTGCTGGCCAAGAACGCTGTGCTGCGCGTGCTGGACCTGAGCTACTCGCAGATGTCGCTGCTCGGGCTGCGGGACCTGAGCATGGGGCTGGCGTACAGCAGCTCGCTGCTCTGCCTGCTGCTGGACGGCCACGATTGGGCTAGCACGCAGTACATGAAGAAGACGAACGGGCTCACGGGCGCCTCGCTCTCGACCAAAGGCGCCAGCAACTACGCGGCGTCGTGCATCGTCGGCGCCATCAACTCGAACCCGCGCTCGCTGCTGCTCAAGCTCACGGGCGTGGATCTGGGGCTTGTCGTCCCGTCCACGACACTAGCGCCTCCGCAGACCCAGGACCCAGCGCAGCCGCAGCAGACAGACGGACTCTCAGCAGCAGCAGCAGGGGACGGCGGGCCGAGCGGTGGCGTCACGCGGCGGTACTCGGACACGCTCACGCGCAACGAGCGGGTCTTGAAGTTCCTCCAGGACAACCGGCGTCCTGCGAGTCTCAGCAGCAGCAGCAGTGGTGGTGGTGGCAACAACAAGCGGAAGATCGAGGACGACGCGAGTCCGCTGGCTGCTGACGGCTCGTCCCCGGGCAGCTTCGCGGACGCGGCCGCATCCGAGCCGCTCATGCATCCCAAGTATCAGCGGTTGGACGCGCACGGGCCAGTCAGATCGAGCTCGTCCAGCGGCAGCATCGGCAGCAACAGCGACGCTATCTCGTCCGCAGCAGCAGTAGCAGTAGCAGCAGCGCCAGTGTCCGCCGCAGCAGCGCCAGCGAATCCCAGCCAGGCGGCGTACACGTCCAGACGGCCGCCGCGCGTGGGGCTGCCGTCGCGCGGCTCGATCGTGCAGTTCCCGACGGTGCCGGCGGAGACGCGGCTGTCGCTCAAGAGCCCGCGGTACGAGAGTACGATGGAGATCCAGGTGCGCAAAGTGGTGTCCGACATCGCCAGCCTGCCGTTCAACGCGGACGAGTACGCGACGCTGCAGACGTTCTACCTGGGCGGCTGCCACGGGCCGAAAGAGGCCGAGGAGACCAAGGGCGGCGGCCACGCAGCAGAGACCGCGGGGGAGGATCCGTGCGAGCCGAGCCTGTGCCCAGCGTGCCGGACGAGTCGCCTGGCCAAGTTCCGTCGCGTGATGGCGCTGAAGGCGAGGCTGGAGGCCCGCAAGGAGGCGAGCGAGGGCAAGCTGCTGGTGATCCTGCGCCAGCTGCACTATTTAATCGGCGTCTTCCAGCACGTGGACAACGCCGACCAGCGCATCGACAGCATCCTCGTGGCGGCGCACGACCCGAGTCTGCTGACGTCGCCGCCACGGCACCCGGGTCCACCGTCCCCCGCGTGCGCCGAGTAACTCGTCGCCAGGCAAAGTAGACGGCAGCGGGTTTGTCTGTCTGTATGTCTGTCTGTCGGTGCCTGCCTGCGTGCCTGCCACACAGAAGTTAGAGAATTAGAGGCAGCGAGCTGAGGTGTCGTCGCAAACCTGCTGGGAGAATGGAGCACCCACCGTATTTATCCACTGATCATTGCTCTGACTATCCGTTTTCTATCGCCGCGAGCACCGGCACAATAGACATGTGGTCGGAGCTGCTCGTGCACGGAGCCGCGAGCGCACGACGCGAGAGCACGACGCGCGGAACGGCCGTTCCACCACGAGTGGCGACAGGCTGGATCTCCGCCTACTGACTTGGGTTAACTGCCGAGAGTCGGCAGGAGATTTGATATCCACAATTTCATACAAACTTCAAGTCAGAAGTGGAGTCGGAGGGCGATCGGCCCAAAGCGAGAGATCCGGCTGTCGCGCACTCGCAACTGGCCACGACCAGCTCTGCTCCCGACCAAGTATACAAACGCCAAGTGCAGACAGCGCCACCTGGTACCCTCCCGCCCGACCAACTTGGTCGCCGCTCGCGCGCGCTCCCTGGCAGCTCAGACGCGAAACGCGAGAGAAGGGGACGAGCATGAGCGCCATGAGCATCGCCGACAAGACGCCGCGCGTGGTGGACGAGGTGGCCAAGTACGCGCGGCCGCAGGCGCTGGGCGCGCGCGAGCTGCTCTACGGCACGGCGGGCTTCCGCGAGGAGGCGTCGCTGCTTACGAGCACGTGCCACCGCATGGGCGTGCTGGCCGTGCTGCGCTCCAAGAGCGAGGGCAAGATCACGGGCATCATGATCACGGCGTCACACAACCCGGGCAGCGACAACGGGCTCAAGCTCGTGGACCCGCGCGGCGACATGCTCAAGCAGTCCTGGGAGAAGGTACCGTCACGCGGACTCGCAGGGCTCGTGGATGCGGCGGCAATGGACGGATCCTGGATGGAAACTTACAGCGATGCGTATGGATCTTGTGTGTGTAGTACGCGATGCAGCTGGCGAACGCCAGCGCCGACAAGGTGGTGGACATCCTCGACGCGATCATCCTGGCGGAGCGCATCAACTTGGACCAGACGGGCAACGTGTTCATCGCCAAGGACACGCGCCAGTCCAGCGAGGTAACGAGTCACGAGTGACGACGACAGCAAGTGTCGCTTTGTGTTGGTTGTGTCGGTACCAACTGTACGGTGTGGACTTCTGCTGCTGTTGCGAACACAGAGCCTGGCTGAGCTGGCGCGCGAAGGCGCGCTCGTGGTGGGCGGCAACGTGCTTGACTTTGGGCTCCAGACGACCCCGCAGCTGCACCACCTCGTGCGCATGGTACGCCTGCCGCTTCTGCCATCCCAATGCGCACACGTGCATGTCCTGTATGAGAATGGAGTGCTAAGCGGACTCGTACGTGCGGTGTGATGCAGTGGAACTACGAGCAGTTCAACAAGGGCGACTGGGCGTCCGAGGTCGGCTACTACAACATGCTCACGGACGCGTTCAAGCAGCTGACTGCCAACATCGACTCCAAGGTGCGCAGAGCTGCTCGCTGCCGCTAGCCTGCTCACACTTTTTGATGCTAACGTATCCATTGCATGGCACAGAAGCTCGAGATGCGCACGCCGCTGTACGTGGACTGCGCGCATGGCGTCGGCGCGCTGCAGCTCGCGAAGCTGGCGAAGGAGCTGGGCGAGTCGCTGCACCTGGAGATCTTCAACACGCCGAGCGACGGCGAGCTGAACCACGAGAGCGGCGCGGAGCACGTGCAGAAGGCGCGCAAGCCGCCAGCGGGACTCTCGCGCGACGCCGACCGCGGCAAGCGCTACTGCAGTCTCGACGGCGACGCCGACCGCGTGGTGTTCCACTACTTCGACCAGGACGGGTCGTGGCACCTGCTCGACGGCGACAAGATCGCGTGTCTGTTCGCCGAGTTCTTTGCCGACAAGCTGCGCGTGCTGGAGCTCGACAAGGAGGGCGTGACGTTCGGCGTCGTGCAGACTGCGTACGCGAACGGCGCGGCGGCGCGGTACTTGCAGTCGCGCGGCATCCGCGTGGCGCAGGCGAAGACGGGCGTGAAGTACTGCCACAAGAAGGCGACTGAATACGACGTTGGGATCTACTTTGAGGCGAACGGCCACGGCACGGTCGTGATCAAGGACGCGCTCGTGGAGCGCCTGCACAAGTGGGAGAACACGATCCACGACGAGCGCAAGAAGCAGGCGCTGTCGCAGCTGCTGGCGGCGCACCAGCTGATCAACCAGGCGACGGGCGACGCGATGAGCGACCTGCTCTTCGTCGAGGTGCTGCTCATCCAGCGCAACTGGTCGATCGCGGACTGGGACCGCATCTACCGCGACCTGCCGAGCCGCCAAACGAAGGTCAAGGTCGCCGACCGCAGCGCGATCAAGACCGACGAGGTGGACGACACGAAGGTGGTCAGTCCAGACTCGCTGCGCGGCGCGCTGGGCGAGACGCTGCAGGCATACTACTCGAAGCAGGGCCGCGGCTTCATCCGTCCGTCGGGCACGGAGGACGCCGTGCGCGTGTACGCGGAGGCGCAGACGCAGGCGGACGCCGACGAGCTAGCGCTCACGCTCGCGAAGCTGGTGCACCAGCACGCGGGAGGCGTCGGCTCGGAGCCAAACTCGTTCGTCGCGTAGGGTCGAGGCGTTTGATGGCAGTGGTGGTGAGGACGAGTGACATGCTGTTTGCTTTTGAGTGGAGGTAGTGGTGGTGGACACCAGAGAGAGAGAGAGAGAGAGAGAGAGAGAGAGAGAGAGAGCTGGAGACGCTCGCTCGCTGGCGTCTGATGCGGGAAATGATCCGCCACCACCACCACAGCATCAGAAATGTATGCTGCTACTTTTTTTCTTCGTCTGCGTCCTGGCGGTTGTCGGTCACTGAACCTCCGACTTCCCTCGATTCGAAGGTGCCTCGTCATGGATGGGTCGAGTTCTCACTGACGGACTCCTCACATCAGCGCAGAATCGCCTTCATCCGTAGGGTTGCCGAGTGGAACTGGACGAGCAAGTGAGCACCAGCATTGTCTGTGAGCTGCACTCGGGACGACTTGTGTCGTGAATCCAAAGAGTTCGACACTTGAGTGCCATGTTTGACACTTGAGTGCCAATCTGATGTGAAACCAAAAAGTCAGCTTTTGACACTTTGGTATCTGATGCCAAAAGTCTGAGGATCCACTGACACTTTAGTGCCAATCGAGTCTGCAACTTTGGTATCACATGATCTGACGCCAGCAAGCGCATCGACCTCGACAAGGATGGCGAAGACCGCGCTGCTCTGCATCGCCGCTGCACTGTCGCTCGCACTCGCACACGCAGCCGGCGCTAGAGGCGATGGCGCGTCTGGGCTCTTCACAGCGCACCCAGCGAGCTCCTCGGGAGCGCTGCTGACACTCGCGACTGACGGCGTCGACGCGGATCGTGCGTGGATTCAGTACGAAGAGCTCGTCATGTCACGCGCGCGCAAGAACCCGCTGATGCTCTACTTCGATGGTGTGAGCGACGCAAGCTGCGATACAAGTGCTGGCGTTATTAACAGTGACGACGACGATGACGACGTCGAAGAAGACGACGACGCAGTCTTCGAGTCCCGGGAGAGCGAGGCAGGCGAGAAAGCGCTGGCGTGTGCTGCTGCCGTCGCCCAGCAGAACGAGCAGCTGCAGACTGCGCTGGAGGCGGTCGCGCGAGCGCACAAGGCGTCCGGACTGCAGGTTGTCCGCGTGCCAGAGGAGCTCCTGTCGCAGATGCTCCACTACGTACGTGCTCTGATATAGCTGTCTGTCGGCGCGTGTTGGGCTGTGAGTGCGATACTAAACATCCATGCTGTCGCGATGCCTGTTTATCGTTTTCACTCGCACAGCACCGCGTTACGACGCGTCCGTCGCTACTGTGGCTGCCGCCGCGCTCTGCGAAAGGGTTCCAGCGGTTCCCGCACCCGGAAACGAACGCGCTGGACCTGTCGGCGCCAGAGAAGCTCGTCGAAGTTCTGGTCAGCGCCAACGCGAACAGCCGCAGCTCGCCGAGCGCCGCCACGTTTGAAGCTACGAATCCCAGCCTCACGCCTGAGCAGCAGCTGCCTGCAGTCATCAGCGAGTTCGTCCGCCAGTGGTTCGTGAAGGGTGGCTTGGCGCCAAAGGGTGGAGTGTCAAGAGCCGCCAGCGGCACACAGACGGAGCAGTCGGAGGATCTGTCGGTGGCTGACTTCGTGCCAGCGCTGGGGCTGCTCGCGTTCCTGGGTTTCGTGGTCTACGACAACCGCGAGCTCTTGCTGCGGACGCTGCAGGGTCGCTTCGTGTGGTTCATGTGGAGCCTCGGCGTGCTCTTCGTGGCGTACAGCGGCATGTTCCACTCGGTGATCCACGGCATGTCGATGTTCTACTTCAGCCCGCACTACGGTTTCGTGCTCTTCCACCCGAGCGCGCGGCGGCAGTTCGTGCTCGAGGGGCTGCTCAGCGGCAGCTGGAGCTTCTTTGTGTCGCTCGGTGCCTTCAGCATCGTGGAGATCCTTCCCATGGAGCGCTCGCGGCTCGCGCGCAACGAGATCTTCTGGTACTCGCTCTTCATCGCCGGCATCGCCTACACTATCCTCTACATGACATTCGTCAACAAGAACAAGTGGATCACCGCGTAGTCCAGCAGGCACGGTGTGTGTAAAGCTTGCGGAGTCAATGGAGATCAAGTGCGTACATTGTGGTATCCATCTAGCTCTGTCGAACGACACTTTGATAACAAGGCACAGTGCTGGAGCGTGGTGGTATTCGCATCAGAGAACCGACTTCGTCGAGAGCTGCGAGAAGAACTGGTGGAAGTGGCGGAAGATGTCCTCGCCAGTGGTCCACTCGACCACCGACGCGCGCACAGCGTCGCGGTTCGCGTTGATCTTCTGCAGCAACCCGAATTCTTTGCCGTCGGCGTTGTTGCCGCGAGCAAACACAATGTCACCGCTGTCCATACAAACCCGCACACGAAAATTAGCATCTTCATGAGAGTATCGTCTTTCCAGCAACGCAGACGCAGCGTCAGCGCGCTCCTCGTACCTGGACAGCTTGGTCGCGGGACAGTAGTCGCCTTTGCCGTCGCCGACGTAGAGCACGTGGTCGAACGCGTTCTGCTTCAGCGTCTGGCTGACGATCCGCCCTTTGCACATGTTGAGCTGGCAGTGTGGACACCCGTGCGGCTCCGAGTGCTGCGGGTGGTACCACTCAACGCATACGCGGCTGCCGCTTACCAGCGTCACGCCGTCGGGGCCAACGACGTCGTCGAAGCGCGCTGGGTTGCTGTGCACCTCGCTCACGAGCGGCGCGAGACCCTGCGCGTCCAGCATGCTCTGGATGAAGATCGTGTTGGCGTCGCTCACGATGTGCACGACGGCACCGTGCTCCTGGGTGACGAGTCGCACTGCGTCGAGCATCTTGGGCTGCACGGGGATCCTTGCGAGCGTCGCGACGACCTCCTGCGCCGTGAGCGCCGGCCGCTCCAGCGCGAGCTTGTGCAGGAGCTCGTTCATGAGCTGCGTCCACTGCACGTGCATGTAGCGGCTCGCGAGCTCCTCGAGCAGCGTCGGGTGCAGCTCCTTGAACACGAACAGGTCCGAGTCATCGTCCACAAGCGAGCAGTCGTAGTCAAACACCACGAGCACTCGCGGCGAGTGGCTCGGTTGTTGTTCCTGCTGCGGGGGCTTTGGTGCGTCTGCTGCGTTTGCTGCGGTGGTCATGGCTGCCTGTGGCTGGTGCTTCGTCCGGGAGGCTGCGAATGCTGTTGTGGCGCTGACACCTGCCGAGATAGATAGAGAGAGAGAGAGAGAGAGCAGTCAGTCGACGCATTGGATGTCCGACGTTCGCGGCGCGTGGACTAATCAAATCAACCCAACACTTTCGAAGTGTCGAGTCGAATCGTGAAAAGGCTTCGCGATTGGCTGAAATGCTGGAAACCACTCGCAGAAATGAAAAACGTCCACCTCGCGTGGACTTATAATTCTGGGTTGGGGATACCTGTCCTCCTCTAGCTGGACACCCTTACCACCAGTCGACACATACACACACACAGACACGCGCCGTCTATCGCTAGTGGATGTGCTCGCAGTTCTTGCACTTCTTGTTCCACATCTGGAGCGTGTGCGCCGCGAACGTCGGGCACTGGCAGATGCGGCAGGCGCCCATGATCGCCGAGCGCTCCGCGAGCACGTCCTTGTGTTCCTCCACGTGGTGCATCGCGTTGTAGATCGCGTCGTAGAGCGGCTTGGCGGCCATAGGCTGCCCCACGCTGCCGCTCAGCAGCTCCTTCGGCTCCAGGTCGCGGCCGTAGAACTTCCGGTTCAGATCGTTCCGCGACGCGATAACCGAGCCCTGGAGCGAGATACCCGCGTACAGCCCTTTGCTGTGCGAGTAGCTGTAGTTCGCGTTCAGTCGGGACGTGCTGAGCGCCGCCGCAGCGGTCGCGGATCGGCCGTACGGACCTACGGCGATGTCCAAGCCCGCGCCGAGGTTCACCTGCGGCTTGTGGAACACCTCCACCGCACCATGAGAGCCCAGGATGATGATCACTTCGACGATCTCGCCGCCGATCTCAAAGCCGCCGCCGAGCCCGACCGTGCCGATCGCCGACGGCGCCGACCACGTCCCGTCGTCCAGCTTGGAAATCACGAGCCCCGTGCCGATCTTGCCGACGATCATGAAGCCCGCCTTGACGATCGTCATGATCGCCAGCCCGTGCGCCTTCTCGAGGAACGCGACGGGGATCGACCGGTCACTCGACGCTGCGTTGCCGTCGCGGAAGAAGTTGCCGATGATATCGGCCGCGTTCTGGCACTCCTTCTCCAGCGAGCTCGTGTACGGCAGATGCAATCGGCCCTTGGTGTGGTGGTTGTTCTCGGCATTCGCGCGCGCGTACAACGCGACGAGCTCGTCCTGCACCGGGTGCAGCGCCGGCGAGCAGTGGATGCACGCGCGCTGCGGGACGGATTTGTCGTAGCCTCTCGCGCCGGGGATCTGCTCGCCCCACGGGATCAGCAGCCGCAGTGGCGAGCACGAGCTGCAGACGTAGTAGCCGCAGCGGCGACTGCAACGTAGAGAAGAGAGAGAGAGAGAGAGAGAGAGAGAGAGAGAGAGCAGGTCAGTTATTCACATGAGAACTCTCACAGCCGTGCGCTCACTGCATTCCTTACCACTGGTGACGGCGCTTCGTGACATCGAAGTTTATCTTGCAGATGTCGCAGTTCGGGTGATCCGAGTACCGGCCTTTCATGATGCCTCTCGTCTGCGGAGACGGCGCGCCAGCAGCCCCGCTCGGCACTGGAACCGACTGTGCGCGGCGCAGCGGTCCGCTGTTACCGCCGCCGCCATTACCATTGCTGTTGCCACCTCGCTGGCTATTGTGGTTATAGTCGACCGAGTCGACGCTGCTGCTGCTGCTGAGCTGTGCGCCGCGAACGAAGCTCGCTTCTTCCTGCGGCGGCTGGTGCGCGTAGGTGGAGTGGTTGGACTGGTTCGCGTACGCTCCGTTGCCGTTGTTGTAGTTGTAGTTGTTGGTGCTGGGGTAGCCGCCACGACCCTGCTGCATCATCGCTGACGTCGACGCCGATCGGTTCACGTACGGCGCGCGCGCTGGCTGTCCTGTCGGCTCGACGTAGCCGGCGCCGCAGAGCGAGCACACGGGGCCGTCGGTGCGCGGCGCGCCGCACTGCACGCAGAAGTTGGCGGCCATGCTCTCGTTCCGTTGCGCTCTTGCGGGTGGAGCGCCCGCTGTTCTGTTCGCTCGGCTGCGGCACTTGATGTGTGACTTGATTGCCGCGAGTGTTCAGCGCGAGAGGCTCTTCCGCCCTCAGCCTCAGCTCCTGCTTCTTGCTCCTGCTTCCCTCTGTCGCGGTCACGAGGCCCACTCTTGACAGTCGCCTCGCGCATCGCCTCGCGCATCACCTCCGTCACAAGTCACACATTTCAAGTCGTCACATCGCGGAGTTCCAGAATTACAGCTGGAACGAGCTGATCACAATTGTGAGCTGCTCCAGAGCAAACCGCGTAGAGCGCATGAGAGCCACATGTCGCACACTGTGTGGCGCGCTCCAGATTTCGCATAAACAAGACAGCCACCATCAAATTTTAGTGTCAAACGCTTTTCACCCAATCGAGAAGCTTGCTGGATTTTTATGCGACGATAAAGCCCAATGAACGACATCCTCTCCTTCTTTTCAGCAAATGAAGTCGCGCGTCGTGCCTCACTGCACGTGGATTGGCCATTAGTCGGTTGAAGTGTGCTGGACGTCAACGAGCGCATGACGAGCGTTGACAAGCGACGCGAAGGACCCGACTCGCCTCGCGTGCGCTCGCTCGAGCGTGTCGCGCAGTTGAGAAAAAGCCCTCGAGCGAGCAGCATGAACACGAGCGTGAGCAGCCGAGCGTGCACCACGTGCGGCGTCGTGACGTACGGCGAGGCCGCGCGGTTCTGCGCCAACTGCGGAGCGAGGCATGAGACCTCAGTCTCGAATTCGCCGTATCCCGTCGCAGTCGCATTCCCCATGTCATCCTCATCCTCATCCGCACCCGCAGCAGCAGCGCCTGCAGCGCCACTCTACCCGCAAGTGCCACCGACACTGCACCAGTCGCAGTACGAGCCCGTGCAGGCGGTGCCGGCAGCCTACGCCCAGCAGCAACAACAGCAGCAACAACAGCACCAGCAGCACCAGCAGCCTCTGCCTATGGCGCACAGCTACCACGATGACGGCATCCCAGACAAGTTCCAGCAGCACCCGCCGGTCACGGTTCACAGCTACGACAACAGCAGCGGAGTGCCCGACAAGTTCCAGCAACAGCAGCAGCAGGCGTCGCTCTTTGGTGAGCCGCCTCGCATGCATGACCAGACGCGCGGCTCGTCGTCATCGGACGAGGGCCAGACGAAGAGCGGTGGGTTCCTCAAGGGCCGCTACGCTGACCACCCGAACTGCGACGTGTGCAAGTCCGCGTTCGACATCGGCAAGCGCCGCCACCAATGGTACGACTACTGCTCAGCCTGCTAGCTGAGCTCTTTGATGGCATCGAGGAATGGTTTCTGACATGTTTCTCCTCTGTGTGCGAACCCAAACAGCCGCAAGTGCGGACGCTACATGTGTGGTGCGTGCGGTCCAGTGCGACTGCTGATCCCGCCCGGACAGCAGATCGAGAACGCCAAGGGGTACGACTCGTCGACCCCGCAGCGCGTGTGCCTGCACTGCGCGCCGGCGCTCCACCCGCTGCAGGATCAGCTCGCGGCGACCTACGCGCGCTCCAACCTGGCGAACGAGCACGAGGCGAAGAGCCGCATCCACGTGCCGTACACGGACTCGCTCGCGAAGGAGTGCCAAAACGCGGCCGATATCATCGGCAACTTCTTCCGCGACGGCAACTCGTCTGCCAGCGACCGGTCGATCCCCATCGCGTTCCTGGAGAAGGCGCAGGGTCTGGCGATCATGACGATCGTCAAGGCGGGCTTCATGATCACGGGCAAGGTCGGCACGGGGCTCGTCGTCGCGAGGCTGCCGGATGGCTCGTGGTCGGCGCCGTCGGCGATCGGCACTGCGGGTCTCGGCGGCGGTTTCCAGATCGGCGGCGAGATCGTCGAAGTGATGATCATCCTGGGCTCGAAGGGAGCAGTGGAGGTGTTCCACAAGCCGCAGGTGAACCTCGGCGCGGGCTTGGACATCGCCGTGGGTCCGTACGGGCGAGCCGCGTCGGCGGACGCCGCGCTGAACGCCGATACGCTGAACGCGAACTACAGCTACTCGCAGAGCAAGGGGCTGTTCGCCGGCGTGGCGCTCCAGGGCTCGGTCATCGCGGCGCGCACGGACCTGAACCGGAAGTTCTACGGCCGCGACCTGGAGCCGAAGGAATTGCTGAACGGCGCAGTGGCCCAGCCGCCAGCTGCGCAACCGCTTTACCAGGCGATCGAGCGCGCCATGCGCGGCGTCCAGGAGCTGCGCGCCGTGCAGGAGGAGCTCTCGACCATGATGGGCACGTGCCGCCGCTGCACGTGCCAGAAGTTCGTTGCGCACGTGCACCAGGTCTGGAACAAGAAGTGCAAGATGTGCGACCACGTGCACTGAGCAGCTGGCGATCGCCACGTGCGCAGCGTCCGTGTTCATGCACCCGATGTCCATTGAGATGAATCATATCACTATTTTTGATAATAAGCCACACACTTATTTGTGCATTTTGGTTTGCTTGGTAACATGCTGGATACAAATCCAAAGACTAAATGAGTGACGATCATCACATACTTCCCGGTCTTTGACACGCACAATTTTGTTAATCAGACACTTGTCGCAGCCTCAGTTGTCCATTCGTCCATCAATCATGAAGGACGTCTGTGGGGACGACGAGGACGAGCGCCACTGCGCCAGCGCTCATGCGGAGTCTGAGTCTACCATCACGACCGTCCCGACGGCGGAGCTCTCGGCGCTCGACCGCTTCCTGCCGCTCTGGATCGTCGTCTCGGCGGCAGTGGGGCTGGGATTCGGCCAGCTCTCGCAGGTGCACTCGTTCATCGCGTCCACGACCGTCGGCGGCATGAACGCGCTCGTGGGCGTCGGGCTGCTCGCGATGATGTACCCGCCGCTCGCGAGCGTGCGCTGGCCGCTCGTGGGCCGCGCGTTCACGGCAGACTGGCGCTTACTGGTGGTCACGAGCGTGCAGAACTGGGTGGTCGGTCCGGGACTCATGTTCCTGCTCTCGGCCGCGTTCTTCCGCAGCGAGCCGGGCTTCCTCGCAGGCTTCAGCCTCGTGGGCTGCGCACGCTGCATCGGCATGGTCATGATCTGGATCTCGCTGGCGCACGGCGATCTCGAGTACGGCGCGGCACTCATCGCCGTCAACTCGGTGCTCACCATGGGGCTCTACGCGCTCTACGCGAGCTTCCTGTTAGGCACGCTGCCGGACGCCATGGGACTGCCCATGCAGGACGAGCTCCACATCACCGTGGGCGAGATCGCGGCCAACGTCGGGCTGTACATGGGTGTGCCGTTTGCGCTCGCGATCCTGGGGTGGCTCGTGCTCGTGCGCCTCAAAGGCGCGCGCTGGTACTTTGAGGTGTTCGCGCCGAAGCTCGACGTCGTGGCGCTGCTCGCGCTGCTCTTCACGATCGTCGTGCTCTTCGCGTCACAGAGCCAGCGCATCGTGACGGCGCTGGCGCCCGTGCTCTTCGCGACGGTGCCGTTCGCGATCTACTTCCCGCTCATGTTCGTGAGCACGTTCGCGCTGAGCGCGCGCTGCGGCGCCGACTACGCGCAGAGCACGACGCTGGCGTTCACGGCCACGAGTAACAACTACGAGCTGTCGCTCGGTGTGGCCGTGGCCACGTTCGGGCTCGACTCGGACCCGGCGATGATGAGCGTCGTGGCTGCGCTCGTGGAGATCCCGACCATGCTCGCGCTCGTGTGGCTCTCGCTCTGGGCCAAGACGCGCTACTTCGCCTCGGACGACTCGCCAGCGCAAGACGAGCTGAGCGATGCGGAGGCGGCGACCAGGAGCGGCAGTTTTGCGGAGCTCCGGAGCCCCGTTGCCGATAGCTCCTGAGGTTGTGCTGATGGTGGAGATAGAGATAGAGCTATTAGTGTATTCGTGTGAATGGCATGCCATGAAAGCACTGGTCCACTGCGTTGGGATTGATTGACAGGCATTGCTCCATTTGCGCCGCATAATCAGCCACAGTGGGACTGATTCTCCCTCCAGCAGCTCATCTTCACATCTCGAGCGAGCAGCAGCAGGAGCACGCGACGCGAGAAGACCGAAGAGAACCAGTCAGACAGCGAGCGCAAGCGCGAGCGCGAGAGCGGCAACTAGCAAGAGATCGCCTTCGAAGTGACAGCCTCGCGTGCGCACCACTGTGAAGCCATGAGTGACGCGCCGCCGCCGCTGCCACCGCTGCCAGCAAACGAGCCGCGGACCTTGACGCTCGAGGAGAAGCGCGAGCGCCAGCGCGCGTACGTCAAGAAGAGCTATTACCGGCAGCAGGTGCGTCTCTGAGTCGCGATCGCGTCGCTGCTACGCGCCACGGCGTGCTCAGAGCTGCAAGTGTGTGTCTGTGTATCTTGTATTGTTAGAACAAAGTGCATGCGCTCAAGCAGCAGGTGCGGCAGCTCGAGCTCGAGTTCAGGCGCATCGAGCGAGTGGTGGTGGGCTCAGAGACGCCAGCGACGAATCCAAAGCGCCAGACTCAACGCAAAGACGACGATGAAGAGCTCCTCGCCGTCAAAGCGGAGGAAGGCGAGACGGACGAGGACGACTGCGACGCCGCAGCGCTGACAACCGCGTACACGCAGCTCACGCTGCTGAAGGAGGAGCTGCGGCGCGAGAACCGCGTGCTCACCGGCGTGGTGAAGGAGCACGAGCAGTTCCAGTGCCAGCTGGGCAAGTGGGTTGACAAGGTGAGGGCTGACGACGACTCATGACTTTAATGCGTAAGGATCAATATGCTGCTGATCTCCCTCTGACACCGATTGATGCTCCTGCTGCAGACATCTTGTGCTCAGAGCACCGAGACTGCCTCATGCGCTAGAATGGCTCGACCGCCGCCGCCTGTCGTGATCAAGCCGTTCACAGTCGACGAGTGCCAGGGCATCGCCGCCAAGTGCTACGGACAGCACTTTGAGTTCCAGGCGACGAACCGGTTCGAGAGCTCTGGCGCGAACGTCTTTGGCTGGCGCGACGAGCGCCGCGTGCTCGACGGCGACCGGTTCAACTTCTCGATCAAGAAGTTCTTCTTCGGCCGCAGCGCCGCCGAGCTCTCGCTGGACGGCTGGCGCCTCAACTCCACGCCGAGGTTCCGCGACCTGTTCCCGAAGTCGATCGACATGGAGGTCCACGTGCTGCAGCAGGTGGACGCGGACAACGTGATCCTCTTCCGCGTCATTCACAGCCTCGACGGGCAGTTCGCGGACAAGACGCTGTTCCTCACGTCGCGGTTCCGCATCGAGACTGGCTACGTCATCCTCTTCCAGTCGCTGGAGCACGCCGGACGGATAGCGGAGCAAGTGCAAGAAGAGCCCGAGAGCGAGAACTCGCCAGCGGCTGCCGACACAGAAGCGACAGAGCAACAGGAGCAGGAGCGGTGGCGAGGGCTGCTCACCTGGGTCGTGTTTGAAGAAGCGGGCGAGCACGCTGAGCACTGTCTGTTCAACTTTGGCGGCGTGGTGCCGAGCAACTCGGCCGTGTGGATGCTGGAGATCCTGCTCATCGCGCTGCGGTGGGAGAACCTCGTTGTCGGGCCGGTGTTCTCGATCTGCTGAGCAGTTCGGAAGTGGGATGTCGGAGGAAATGGGAAATGCTGTTTGACTGTGACAAGCGCGGAGAGAAGTCTTTCGAAGTCTTTGCTCAGGACATCGACGAAGTCTAAATCGACTTTGCTCTCGAAATCGTCCTGTGGAGTTGGTGGGCGAGTGCTCGATTCCGGTGCTCACTGACAGATCGAGGTCCAATGTCGCGACGCACATTCGTGAACGGCTCCGAGACATGCGGACCTGGAGCGCGAACTCCTGGGCTGCTCGGCCACGCCGGACATGCAGAGGTGAGCGCTTTTTTTTTCACGCCATGCTCGCGGTTGCCTGGCAGCTGGTCTTCGCAGCTGGAGCGACTGAGCGCGATCGGTGTCCGCTGCCACCCATCCTTGCGCTTTATAATTTCCGCCAATCAGACGCCGGCGTCAGCCGTCACTGACTCAACCGCGTGCCCCTCGCTTTTCGCTCGCGGGATGTATGCTATGGATATCGTTTTTAAAAGGGGTGTGTAAGCTCTTATCTTGATACAATCATATTTAAACAGGGCGCAAAACTAAGAAGGACTGTTCCGGAGAGTCTCACCCAGAGCCGCCCATCCCCGTTCTCCTCAACGCGTGACTCACACAACAAAACAGCCAAAAGAGCCGAAACAGGAGCGCACGCCGCCTCCCTGCTGCATGCCCGCCGCTCGCAGAATCGCTCGCGCACACTCGCACGCACAGCGCACTCTCGCACTCTCGCGCACACACACAGCTCGCCATGACGATGCCGGCGCCGCTCCCGGCGCTCGACGCCGCGCCGCCGCTCACGGCCGAGGAGAAGAAGGAGCGCCAGCGGCTGCACGTGCGCCGCTCCTACTACCGCAAGCTCGTACGTCTCTCTGTCTGTCTGCTGCCTGGCTGTTGTGCGGTCGTTGGCATTAATCGCGGCTCGAAGGAATGTCGTCCCCTTCTCTCCTCCTAATCGGCGGAAACCTTAGTGGCAAGGTGGTGCCACTCAGCTCACGGCGACGCCAGCGTTTAACACTGCTGTCACACGATGAGTCAGTGAACGTGCACGGATGGATGCGTGCACCTCAGCTCACAGTATGCTGCGTGTCTGGCAATGGGCAGAACCGCATGAACGAGATGCGCGACCAGGTGACGGCGCTCAAGGAGCAGTACGCGCTCGCGCTCCAGCAGCGTGCAGAGTCCGCGACGAGCCTCACGCAGTCCGCCGCGCAGCAGAGCGCCGTGGAGCTCTATGCGCAGCTCTCGCGCGTCAAGGAGCAGCTCCTCGAGGAAAACGCCGGGCTGCAGCAGCTGCTCGCGGACCAGAACACGATCGGGTTCAAGATTAATCAGCTGCAGCTCGAGTTCCAGGACGAGCAGGTGCAGTAGCTGCTCATATCTGTGACTGCTCCTAGAAATATCTTTTCGCTGATCTGTGTTTGTTTGCACGATGCGTGCAACTAGAGAAAGAGCTTTGACGCTACCGCAGAGACGAGGAGAGAGCCATTCTACATGCGCGTGCCGATGACGCTCGACGAGTGCCACCAGCTCGCGTGGAGCTCGTACCTGGAGGTGCTCCAGTTCATGCAGAGCGACCGATTCCTCTCGACCGGCGCGACGGCGTTCGGCTGGCGCGATCGGAGGCGCCTCGAGGGCGACCGGCTCAAGTTCTCGCTCAAGAAGGTGTTTTCGCACACGGTACCGGTCCACCTGGCGTCCCGGAGCTGGAATCTGCTCCGGTCGGGCGAGCAGCACGCGACACTCTACTCGTCGTCGCTGCGCGTGAACATCTACGTCCCGCAGGTCGTGGACGAGAACAATTTTGTCGCGCACCGCGTATTCAGCACGCCAGACGGGAACGTCGTGGCCAAGTCGCTGTACCTCGTGAGCCGCTTCCAGGTCGAGACCGGCATCGTGATCATCTTCCGGGATGTCGCCAAGGAGCGGCTCGGCACGATCTACGACGGCGGCTTTGAGGATCCGAAGCTGGGCAAGGAGACCCAGGAGCACTGGCTTGAGGACGTCTTCACATGGTATGTCTCACTGAAGCGTTTGTATCGCATTTCTTGGGGGGGGGG
>JAADWH010000513.1:0-20281 GCA_023335995.1 Globisporangium nagaii
GTCGACGTTCGACGGCACGAGGTCGCGGAAGCCCGTGTTGAACATGCGCAGGATGTCGGCCGACTCGTTCGACACGATCGTCTTCTTCTTCGTGTCCCAGAGCAGCGGCACGGTGTAGCGGCGCGGCTCCTTGTCCACGAGTTCGTACAGGTCGCGCACGAAGCGCACGTGGTTGATCGGGTCTGCCGTCGTGCCGGCAGTCGAGTACAAGTTGCCGTTCACGCCTTTGATATTTTCCTCGTTCTCCGGGTTCACGAACGTCCAGCCGAGGTGCGTGTCCTTGTCGTCGTCCGGCTTGGTCTTCTGGAAGATCGGGTGCGCGATCGAGAGTCCGATGGTGTCCTGCAGCCCCTTGAGGTTCCGCGCAGCGAGCGCGCGGCACGCGAACGGGCACGAGTACGTCACGTACAGGTGGTAGCGACCGGCTTCGGCGGGGAACTCGGCGTCAGCCTCTGGGTGGATGTACTGGCGGTACGGAGCAGCCATCGTAGCAGTGGAGAGCGGAGGGCTTGCGGGTTCTTCGGTGCGTGGCGAATTCGCGAATGAGTGCTGCGCGTGTGGATGCGGCATCGTGGGTGCGAAGGCAGCCGTCGCGCCATTTTCGCAAGGAAGAAGCGAGTGGGAGTGGTGATGGCCATCGGTCGGAAGGTCTCACGCGGCGTTTCTGCGTACTTGCATACTCGACTTGCTGAGTCGGATCGCTCAGGTTCAAGCGGATGCATTGCTCATCGAGTATATTCTGTGTACATGCATAACCTGCTGAAGCGAATAGAGCGAGAGCATCGAACATCACCCAACTTGAAGCCGCCAATCAATGGGAGCTGCTTGTGCGTGTCAAACATGGCCACGACCATGGCCATCGTAAAGTGTGCGTTGTGATGTGTGTGCGCGCCGAGCAATAAGGGCAGCGAGCGCAGTGAGCACCATCCAGACGCTCCCTTGGCTCGCAACGAGAGATCGACGCAACGCAAAGAAGAAGAAGAAGAGCTGCTGGGGTTGGTGGTCACGGGTGACGCTAAATAGTGTTGTAATATGTTAATGGAAAAAGTGGGCGGCGATAGATAGATAGCAGAATTGAGCCATCGCGCGACCTCAGAAAGTCGTCGCGGGCGAGCTCTTGAGCCTGTGGCTCAGCGCGCTGCTCATGCAGCTGAGCGCGTTGAGCGACCGGCGCGGCAGCGTGCGGATGCGTTTGTGCAGGAACGTGGGCGTCGGCACCGAGTTGTAGTAGCCCGAGCGCTCGCGCTTGTCCTTGGCTTTGGCGTCCTTGGCTTTCTTCGCAGCCACGTCGTCGTCGTCGTCCTGCAGGAACGAGAGCATGGCTGGCGGCGACGAGAGTGACGAGGTCGACCAGCCCTCGGGGAAGCTCGACGGCAGGCTGCTGCTGTGGAAAGCGGCGGCAGCTTTAGGCGTGCCCGGGTACGCTTCCTTTGGCGTCCCGTCGTGGCGGCCGCCCAGCACTGCGAAGTCCTCTTCAAAGCTCCCGCCGAGCACCGCCGTGTCCTCGAACGAGTAGACCGGGCTGTCCTCATCCGGCTCCGAGACGAGCGTGAGCTTGTTCGAGGCGTCGCGAGGCGTGACTTCGTAGGGCTGCTTCTTAGCGAACGCGCGGTCACCGCTGTGGAAATGGCCGTGCTGGTGCTGGTGCTGGTGGTGGGTGTGTCGAGAGGAGGAAGAGAACGGCGACGAGCTGCTGCTGGCGTCAGTGCTCTGTGAAGATGCCGCTGCCTTGGCCTTCTCGAAGCGGCTTTTGGACTGCCACCAGGCGAAAACCTGCTCGTCCGAGCGCACCTGGTGCAGCGCGCACATGGCGCAGCACTCGCGCTCGTCGCTGCGGCGCAGCACACCCTGCCCCGTCGGCAGTGCGTTCGCATCCTCGCCTTCTTCGTCCGAGGTCGACGACAGCGACGACGTGGACGACGACGACGCGATGCCTGCAGTCATGCACGTCTCCGAGAACGTGCGCGCGAGGATCCCGCCGTCGCGCGAGACCGGCGAGAAGTGCTCCCATGGCGCCGAGTTGCTCTCGTCGCCGTAGACGAAGCCGACGAACTCCTTCACGACCTGGTCCGTGAGCACGGAGCAGCAGTGGTTCGACCGGTTCAGCAGCACTGCCTGCAGCGTGTTGAAGAACGTGTTGAGCGCCTTACGCCGCAGCTCTACCACGCGCGGCGACGAGTAGTTGAAGAACGACGGCTTCGGGAACGACCGCTTGACGAACGTGAAGAGCCATGGGCACTCGGCGAAGCAGAAGTGGCCGCGCTGCATCGTGGCCACAAGTCGGCGCTGGAAGTCCTGGTACTCCTCAAAGTCGCGGCAGTGGCGCCACGTCGCTTTGGTCTTCTTGTGGTATACCGTCATCGCGTACTGCGGCCCGCCCTTGAGCACCTTGGACACGCTCATGTGCATCGTGAGCTGCTCGAGGTACGCGATGCTCGGCGCCAGTGGCGCCAGTGCGGCGTCGCCGTCCAGGTCGCTGGACAGCGAGCGCGCGTTCACCGAGTAGAACGACGAGCACTTTGGGTGGCGCTTGAGCGCCTTGCTCTCTGCGTGCTGGAGCGTCATTGCTGTCCTGTATGTGTATCGAGTCTGGGGAACCTGCTGAGCGGCGAGAACGAACGAACGAACGAATGGGGCAGACGGCGCTGGGGAAGGCAAATTCAGGACTGAGGTGGTGGTGCTGGCACAAACGCTTCAGCGAGCGCGGCTGGTTGCGCTTGCCTGTACTTTCGGGAATGACGGCTGCCTGCGCCAGCCATCTGCCCTGTATTTTTGAGATGATGATGGGAGGAGAATTGCAGTCTCAAAGTCGCGAGAGGCATGACTGCGAGTCACGCGTTTGCGCCAAGGGGTACGTGTTCAGGCGCAACTTCCCAGAGTGATGGTCGAGTGCGCACGATCACTGAGCGCAGGGTGCTAGAAATAGCAAGTGTATGCAAGTCGCCCGAAATAGCAGCGGTCGCGATCGTGACTTTATCAACGAAGACAGGTTCGTGGAAGAAAAAATAGATGTCGTCAAATCGATGGACATGGAAGCAAAATCTGCGAAAAAGAACGTTTTTGCCAATAGAAAAGGGCCAGGCGCGTTGGACAAGAACCTTCGAGCGATTGATTGATTGCTCGCGCGCTGTCGATCGCCCAGTCCGCCCTCCCCCTGTCAACAGCGACCACGCGCTCGCTCGAAAGAAAAAACACGGGTCGGAGGCTTTGCGCCGTGAGTGAAAGGCGTGACGCGGCAACGAGACTGTCGCCGAGGACGAGCGACGCAACGATGGCGGCGGCGGTGGTGGTGGTGGTGGCGGCAAGAGCGTGCTGTACGCAGACCAACCATCAAGCACGAGCCGCTTGCTGCATGTGCGAGGCGGTCGTTTGCGGGAGTTCCAGTGTTTAGAAATTTGCAGCGTCATCACCCCCTCTGCGCCGAGTCATGTCTCGCGAGCCGAAAGTAAACGCGGCTCGCTGTTTATGCAGGACGCTTTGCCTGGTCTCGAGGATTGGTCGACGGATCGGTCGGCAGCAGTCGATGGATACGAAAGCGAATGCTGGTCTGGTTGGTTGGTTGCTCGCTCGTGAGCGTGTTCTCTTGCTGTCTGTGGCGGCGGCGGACGCATCTGGACTAAGAATGAGCATCTGCGAGACAGCGAGGCGAGCGCCGCACCGCCTGCTGGTCGCTGCTCCTCTTTCCTTCTTCTCTTTCTCCATCGTTTGAAATATGAGCGCATCAACATATTACATACAAACCCCAGAGACCACCACCTGGCGAGACGCGCAGACGGGTGAAAAATTCCGCGAAGAATCCGATCCGCTGCGCGAAATGCAAGCTGCTGTCGCTGTGTGGCGCTGCTGCGGAGCGATCCACATGGGCAGTGGTTGACGCCCGCCCGTCGCATCTCGACTGAACGGAATATCCTTGAGCTGGCAATCGACAGGATTGCAGCAGCAGGTGCTCATGTGTGCTGGTGGCCTCGTCATCTTGAAGCTCGCGCGGACACGCAGATACGCACACTCGTTCCACCGGGATGGAACCCAGGACGCGGCTTCTCCTTCGAGAGCTTTTCAGTGGAGGGTTTCCGACCACAACGGCAAGAGAGCAGCGTTTCTGGCCATCGCCAGCTCGATCCTTTTCCATCGATGTCGTGCGCCACTGGCGTTGCTTTCCTTGCTTTCGGAGCTCCTGGTGATGGAGGCTGGTAGAGAAGGAGGCGAAATCCCCAGGAGCTCGTTTGAGAAAGCGATCCAAATTGCTGCTGCTGCTGCTGAACCTGCACTAATAACGCCAATCCTCCAGCGACAGTTTCATGAGTTCAGCTCGATCTGTCACGCAGCCTCCCAAACAGCATGCCATGCCATTGCATGGGTTTCCTCGAAGCGATGCAAATTCGCCAGTTCCGAGCATGCGGATGAAGCGCAACTCGCGAGCGAGACAGCTTTCCGCTCGAGGCAGGTGCAAGCGAGTAGTTGTATGGAACGCGCCTCGCGTCTGCCGGAGCGGTCGGCATCCTGGCGAGAGACTGTAGCGACACCAGGTTTTGCGCGCAATCGAAGCGCCATGATGCAAGCGACACCAACAGCAGCACACCATTCGCTCTTGTCGAGAGCATGAGTGCCGAGTCCTATCGAAGAGCATATCTATCGATATACCGGTCAGTACGGGTTACCGCTATACTTGATGCGAATCGGTACTGAAGTGTTGTGTCTCAAACGGTAGCGGCGATTTTCACTTGTCAGCACCAAAATGGCGCCAAGAACATCATGATGAAGCGCTCAGCTGGCTTGCTGGCTGGTGAAGAGCGCAACCCGCGTGCGTCCAACCCACTGTGTGCGCGTGCTACCTGGCGCCAGTCTGCCGGTTTCTAACAGCTCTTGCTCCGAACGCGCACAGCAACGCCGCCGGCACACAGCACCAGCAACTCTCGAGTACCAAGCGGATGACGACGCGCTCGCTGAGCTCTTGCACTCTCCAGGCATCCAGATGCCGCTCGCCCATCCCGAGCAGATCCACATGCGTTAGAATACAGCGAGGATCGAGTCTCGCTCTCGATTCGGATTGTGCGTGTGTATCTGTGTGTTGCTGCACTGCGAGCCGCTTCACAACCCGGACGGACATCAGGAGTCTCGCAATGGAGCTACGCTCCACGCAAACGAGCGAGCCTGAAGTCGGCACTAGTCGTCCAAGATGCAGTCGGAAGGCTGCGAGACGTCGAAGAGAGGAAAGTGTCGAGCGTGGGGTCGGTTGCAAGAGCTGGCTGCGTGATCGCTCGAGATTTCCTGTCTGTATGCAGCTCGCGAGCGCGCCACCAGGGCTTGGATCCGCGTACAGTCAATGTCGCCTGTCGCCACAGTACCAGCAGCTCCGCGCGTATCGAGACGAAGGATAACGTCGCTGAGCTGCGATGCGCACGCAAACATCCCAGACGCTTGTCGTCGGCGAAGCGGCATGGAAGCGCTCGTGCTCGCAAATCTGCAGAGCGAGTCGTTCGCGTCGGACACACTCAGCAAAGCGCCACGCGCTCGATCGTGACTCGCTGTCTGCCGTCAGTCTGTGTGTGCTTCTGTCGTGGAGCTTCGCGAAGCGAATGGGATCGGCGTCGGAGAGGTCGCTGACGTCGTTGATACCAATGTGGCGGCGATATCGCTGTCGTAGCTCGCACAACTCCGACTTCGAGAGAGACGACGATGGAGAGCAGTCGCCAGTCACCAGAGCCTCGCGTGCAGCTATATTCTTCGGATCAGTCGGTGCCTTGGACGGCGAATGCACCACGCGGTGCGACGATTGCAGCAAACCAGCAGGATGGGCACGCTGCATTCGAATCTCAACGACCAGATCAGTGGAGTGAAGGACGGCGCAGTCGCTCGGTGATTCCAGTGCCAGCGGCGGCGGATGCGAGGGTCACTGAAAGAGCTCTGCGGGGGAGGGGGGGGGATTGAACGGCGAACGCGGATCTGGCACTAAATACTTGTCTCGTGGCGATGCAAGGCGAGCAGCGAGCTCATGACATGTGTGTGAGCATGGTTGCATGACTCACCTGATCCTGACTATGCGCAACGTTTGTTTTCTTGATGTTGTGTGCTCAGCAGTTGTGCGGGTGCGGGTGACGTCAACTAGTGAGGAGACACTTCACGTACATAGATCAAGACACACGGACGAATTCGGCGGAGCTCAGGGCGAGGGGGGATCACGACGTTGCTGCTTCCAAGCGCCAGTTCGGCTGCTGACGCTCCTGACGAATGAGTCTGTGGAGGACATCGATGGTGCGCGTTGCCCTTGTGACTCCTGCTTCGCGAGCGAGTTTTCCGGTTCGAATGAACGACACGGAGCAGGCAAGCAGTGGAGAAAAGCACCAGAGTTTGTCCAGCCAGTGATTGTGTGCCGGCATCCGCTCGTTGTAGTACTGCTCGCCAACGTTCGGATCCCAGAGCACACGCGTCGCAGAAGTCTTCGCTCGGTGATGGTAGTGGTGGCAAGGCTTCTCGCGTTTGGTGTCCACGAGCGCCGTTGTGCATCCCAGACCCAAGCTGTACAGATCGGTAAGACTATCCTGTCACTCTTTGAGAGTTGCTTGGGTCGGAATACTAACCAGTGGCGTATGGCATTGTTCTTTGTGAACAGTGGTGGCTGCGCTGTTCAAAGTCAGCTGCAGTGTTTATTGAGAGCGAAACGAGTGTGAGCTGCGATCGTGAGCGCTGCAGCATCCAGGCACGCAAGCTCGACATCTGACTCCTGGATCGACTCTGTGCATCGAGTCGTAGTGGCGGACTGCTTCGTGCTCGCAGAGGCTGCGAAGAGGTGCGTGGGTTTGCTCATGCTGACTACTACGAGCGCCTGCCATCCACACACGAGGCAGCTGACTGGAAATAAGTGCTCACAAATGTACAGCAATTCGACATACGAAGAGAACGAGCGAGATCGCGAAGCCGAGGCAGTTGGAGTGGCGTGGTGCTTGAGCCTGCTGCAGTGGCGTGGATCCATTCCTCGTCTCGGTTGCAGGTGTTACAGCATTAGTCGTGGGAGACAAGTGGATTTGAGATGCCGCGAGCTGCTGGTGGCGGCGAATATCTGCGCTCGCGACGAGTGGACACGACATCAGTAGCTATGCGGTTCACATGCCTTCAAGGGGCGAGCCGAAGCGTTTGGCATCCCAATCGCCAAGACCTGCAGCGCCACCTGGGCTGATGCCTCCATCGCCGCGACAACACCACCTCGTTTGCTCTCGAGGAGGCCCTCGAGGAGACTCTCGTCTGCCACAGAGTCCGTGGTGCTTGGAGCTGATTCGGACGAAAAAGTCCAGTGAAGCTGGGAGAATTCCGAGTCCGACTGTGAAGGAGGATGTCACTCTCAGCGACATCGTGCCCATCATTATTTCGACGACCAACGCCGTCTGACACAAAATCCGACCTCTCGGTCGCACACCAGCGACTCGAGATTCTCTCACGAAGAGAGGACTCGTCAGCAGCGCCGCTCAGCTTTTTCTCCACCGTTCCTCTCGCTTCATTCTAGCTCCGAGGCTTTCCGAGAGCATATCGTCTATGGCAACGTTGTCGTGGACGCATTTCGCGCTCTTCAGTAGTCGCAGCGCACAGGTGCAGCACTTGATGAGCGGAGGAGTCGATTCTAGGTGAGCAAAGCAGCAGCAGGAGGAGGAAGAAAGCTGCGAACGCAGTGATGAGAATGAGTGCGACGAAGAAAAAGTGTGTTCATAAATAAGTTGCAAGATTCATAGACGACAGATGACAAGTCATAAGTCACACGCTCTCTCTCCTCTATCGGTCGCTCGCCTGCTTGGCGCCGCACGTTGGACACTGCATCGCCTCGTTGAGCTTGAGCACGATGCACTCGTCGTGGAACTGGTGCCCGCAGCTCAGCGTCGTCGTGTAGCTCACGCCGCTAGACGCCGACGACACGAAGCTCGGCAGCGACGCGATCTGCTGCTGGGACGCCAGCTCGTCGCTGTCCTCGCTGTCCGCTTTAGTGACGTTGCTGTGCGGCTCCGCTTCGAGGCTGCAGTCGCAGAGCGTGCACACGAGGCTCTCCGCGTCCGTGGAGCTGCCCGTGTCCTCTTCGTCGGACGTCGAGGCGATCGACTCGCTCGAGAAGCGGCCCACAGCGCCGCTGTTGAGCCCGTTCTCGAACGAGAGCTGGCGTTTGAGTGGGTGGTCCTTGCCGGCGTCCTGCAGCACGAACTCGAGCAGCTCGTTCGCGACGGCGTCCACCACGACCGCGCAGCCGTGGTTCTCGCGGTTCAGCAGGAACGTCTGCAGCGTGCCGAGCACGCGCAGCAGCGCCTCGCGCCGCTTCTCCGCGAGCCGCGAGCACGTCGAGCTTGAGCCGAAGAAGCTCTTTTTCGGGAAGTAGCTCTTCACGAACGTGTAGAGCCACGGACACTCAGCGTTGCAGAAGTGGCCGTGGCGCATGAGCTTGAGCAGCCGCTTCTGGAACGCGCGGAAGTCGTCGAACGAGCGCGCGAGCGCCCACCTCGCCTGCTGCGGAGACTGCTTGAGCTGCATCGTGAGCTGGAAGTGCACGCCGTGGTGGCGGTGCTTGGACGCTGGAGAGACCACGTGCATCGAGAGCGCGAGCTGCTCGAGCCACGCGACGGACGGCGGCAGCAGCGCCGCGATCGAGTTGCGCTTGCGCGTGCGCACAGCGGAGGACGAAGAAGACGAGGTCGAGGACATGGCGGTGGGTACGCTCTCTTACACACAGCGAGCTGCTTGTCGTCTGCGGGGCTTGGGGGGAGGGCGAGTCTGCGAATGAGCGGCCGTGGTGGTTGCGAATGCTGAGCAGCTCCAAGAAAAAACGGGTCTCAGCAACGGTTGCAATCGTTGCCAGAGTAATCACGCGGCTCGATTTGCTCCTTTTCAGCCAACCAGAAGAGAAGTCGCTCATTCTTTTGGCGAATCAGTGCCCGAGTGACAAGATCCTGTCTCCGCTGTTCGCGCTCAAGGTGGTATACTGTCTACTGCGATGCAGCTGGTGTCGCGCTCGGCAGAGCTCTGAACAAGAACTCCCCTGCCGAATCTGATAGCGCTGCGTGGAGTGCGACAAACTACGGAGAAGATGTGTCGAGAAGAGAGGTCGAGCGGGGGATGCTCTGTCCGACCGCTCCGCTCGATGCGAAGCTCGTGGGACAGCCAGAAGCAAAGTGTTGCACCCGAAACAGAAGGAGCCAGATCGAGTCGCCTCACTAGCCAATGAAACAGCCCACCGCTCAGTGCTCCGCTTTCTATTGGCTGAAAGTAGATACGATCATTCTGGACAGTTTGGTGCATTGTCTGAAAACGACTCGAAAAGTGGACACGAAGATTGACGTGGCATGACACTCGTGTAGCCATCGTGTCTGGAGATGCATACCATTGCCGTCGCCGCCGCAGTGTCAGCAGAACGCCTGCGCGTGGCCGCACGTGGGACACTGCATGCGTTCGTTCAGCCTCGGCACGATGCACTCGTCGTGGAACTGGTGGCCGCAGCTCAGGGTCGTCAGCGACGCGCACAGCTCGCTGTCGTTGCCATCGTCGTCTTCTTCGCGTGTCACTTCAGGATCCGGAGCTTTAGAATTCGGAGCCCCAACCTCAAACGACATCGGAGCCTTGGGAGACTGGCGGCTGGGACTGCAGAGACTGCACTCGCTCGAGCGAGACGACCGCGCGCTCCTTGTGCTGCTGGCGTCTCCACAGCCAGGCGTGTAACGAATCGAGATGTCGAGCGGAGGCAGCGAGGCAACGGCTTCATTGCTGCTGCTGCTGCTGATGGTATGCAGCGAGGAGCTACTGGTAGCGAAATGGGTCCATCGCATCTCGCTGTCCTCGGGCAAGTCCTGCGTGATGAACGCGACGAGCTCCATGGCGACGGCCGTCGCGATGACCGAGCAGCTGTGGTTCTCGCGCTTGAGCAGGTGCGCGTGCAGCGTGGCGATGCAGCTCGTGAACGCATCGAGCCGCTTGCGCACGACGTAGGACGTGTACGAGTAGAAGCGCCACTCCTTCGGAAAGTGGCTCTTGACGAACGAGTAGAGCCACGGACACTCGCCGTTGCAGAAGTGACCCAGCTGCATGACGCGGAGCAGTCGCTTCTGGAAGTCGCGGTAGTCTCTGTACGTGCGGCTGACGCGCCACTGTCTCGAGCTGGGCTTGTTGCGAATCTGGAGCACGTAGCGGACGTCCTTGGGGTTGCTGAGGTCGGGTCGCTCGGCGACCATGCTCAGGCTCAGCTGGTCCAGGTACTGGATTGTGACTGGCAGCAGCGAGTAGCCTTTCGTGCTGTTATGGTTGCTGCTGCTCGTGTAGCTCAGACGGTCTACTCGATGCGCTGGCGACCGAAGCTTGGAGCGTCTGGACGACGATGGTGAGGGCTGGGAGGCGAGGCTTGCAGGCATGGCTGTCGTGTTGCCTATCGGCAGCTTCCGAGTGAATTGGATTGTGGCTGCTATTGTGCTGAGTGGTCGCTCGGATTGATCTTGAAGAGCTCAGTTTCAGAGCGTGGTGGCGTCATCGGAGTGGACACGAATGTTGGCGCGCGGCGTGGACTCGAAAGAACCAGTTTCGAGGCGCCAGGTGTATCCTGGAGGTGCTGCAAAGCGGGAGGATCGGGCGGGAGTAATCGCTTGGAGCCAGCGGATGATGCGGTCGGCGCATTCTTTTCCGCCTCGACTCGCACTGCTGGTTTCGCTCGCTCGCTCGCGGCACTCGACCGTCCTGGATATCAAGCCCCTCTCTCTCTCGTGATTGTGATTATTCGCTCGCATCCTCCTCGGCTGCCAGCGTAAACCTGGATATCCCATGAAGAGGTCTCGACCACATCTCATGAGCAGTTGTTATCTGTGAGGCGCCGAGACTCCCAGTGATTCGTCTCCGAACTCGCGCTGCTCGGTTTACGGCTTGCACCGCATCTATCGCTCCGAATCTGCGCTCGCTTGCGGTTGGGAGTCGTCGGCACAAACAAACAAACACGACTCGCCTCGACATCTGCCAGTGCGAGAGAAAGAAAGAGCCGTCCTTGACTAAACGGGGCAGAAAATCCAGGATATGGCTCGGAGTTTGTAATGGTGGCTACAGCGACGCGGACACAAACGAGCGCGCTGCTGTCTTCCAAAGGAGCCCTGCGGCGCACGAGTCTTCATGCCCACGTTCATGCTTCTGACCACCACGTCCATGGTTGCAAACAAAGCTGATAAAGCAAAAGTTTATAAACAATCCGAGGTTAAATAGTTTCTAAAGCATCTCCCTCTCGCGAATGAGTGGCTAAAGGTCGAGGCTCTCCGAGTGGCCGCACGTCGGGCAGCTCATGCTCTCGTTGAGCTTCTGCAGGATGCACTCGTCGTGGAACTGGTGCCCGCAGCGCAACTTCGTGCGGTAGCCGTCCACCGCGCAGTCGCACACACCGCAAAGCACGTCGTGGAACGAGCCGCCGCTGCTCGAGGCGGTCGCCACGGTCTCTTCGTCCGACGTGGACGCCTGGGAGTCGAGCGACTCGCGCGAGCCGCCGTGGCCGCCACCGCGGGAGCCGCTGCCGCGCTGCTGCGCGAATGACCACTGCTTGAGCGGCAGCACCTCGACCCCGCCCGCGCCGCACAGGAACGCCGAGAACTCGTCCACCACGCCGGCCATGAACACCGCGCAGTTGTGGTTGTCGCGGTTCAGCAGCACGGACTGGATCGTCGTCATGTAGTTCTGCAGCGTCTCGCGGCGGAACGCGATCACGCGCGCGCTCGAGGACCGGAAGAGGCAGGACTTGGGGAAATACGACGTCACGAACGTGAAGAGCCACGGACACTCGGCGTGGCAGAAGTGGCCCGACTGCAGCGTCGCCAGCAGCCGCTGCTGGAACTGCCGGTACTCGTCGTACGAGCGTGAGAGCGACCACTTGGTGTGCGACGGCTTGTGGTGCACCGTGAGCACATAGCGCACGTCGCGCTTGAGGCGCTGCGTGGCCGAGACCTCGAGCGTCGCGCTCTCGAGCCACGCCAGGCGCATGGGCAGCAGCTGCTGCTGGCTGCCGCGGGTCGTCGCCAGGCTGCGGTCGCTGGGCATGATCGTCTTGGAAGATGCGGCGGGCGGGCGGTGCTGGTGGGAGGCGAGCGGAGCGGGCACCTGTCGAGCGGCCGCGTGGTGCTGGGGTCGTTTTCGATAGTGTCGTGCAGCCAGCCAGTCGCTCGCTCACTCTCGCTCGCAGGAGAATTCCTCTCCCCGCATTCACTCCACCCGACATATCCCCCGCTGTATCATAATCAACCGTGGCGTCATCATCCGGTCGGAGCGTAATATGCGCCCCTTCCAATCCGGTCTAAGTGTTAAATGCGAGAGTGAGCGGGTATTCGATTTGGAGGGCTCTTCGTAGGCTTGGCCACCGATTATTGAAGCGGATTTGAGAGGGTATGCATTTTAGATCTGATTGCGATCGGCTGGGTTGACTCGGAAGGCGATTACGCTGCGGAAGGGAGAAGTGTTGGATGAGATGGGAGCTTTGCCGCGCGGAGAAAAAGGGAGGGAAAGCAGCAAATGCGGCGGCGAGCTTTGTCCTGTTTCCCGAGCCATTTCGCCCTTGAGTCGTGGCGCGTTTCTGGACCATTCATCGTCTCGATTTCCTTTTACTCCAGATATCTACAACGCTAGCCGTCAGAATCAAGAGCTGTATCCACGCTTTCTGGTCTGCTCTTCTGCCGACAATGTGTCGAGTGTTTTGTCTGCTGCTCCACGACGCGCAGAGCAGAGCCGCGCCGCCAGTCACTCGATCCTGATTGCGCGCTGCGAGCGTGTTCACGCCAGCCAGAGATTAAGTCGCTCGCTTGTCCAGCCTAGCGAGACCGCCTCGCGCTCATGCACACGCGCTCGCGTCTCGAGAGCCACTCAACCAGACGTTTCCCATCGAGCGAGTGAACGGCAGCACCACTGGTGCGCTTCGCCTGAAGATCGTCTCGAGAAGAAAGCGGGAGGAACCAGGCGATTACGCCACAGAGCTTGCAAATTCAGCGCTTCAGGCTTCAACGTGGAGTCCCACAGTGAGGGGGACGATCGAACTCCGGTAGAGTCATCATCCGCCAGCACGGCCGCCGATGTCGAACCTTCCTCGCTCGAGGATAGCGGCGGTGGCGCGTTCTTCGGACCGACGCCTCAGCGCGCAGAGCCGGTGGCGGTTCACACACTGCGAGGTGCGCCAAAATCCTGTTCTCGTCGGACGAGCTGCAACTCCGGTGCGCGTTTATGCGGGCGATACAGCGCGTGTTTATGCGGATGATACACTGCACATGCTGGCCATCTCCGCGCAGCATTTCTCTGCAGCGCGACGCCAGATTCGCGTTGAAGCGAGCCGTGGTGTCTGCAACTCGGTCGCGACAGCGCGAGTGCATCACGATCGCAGCCACGGGCGGCGCGCAGGTTCAACCGCGTGGGCTGCCGTGAGATGGCAGCGCGCGTGCATCATTGCGTGCCTCCCGAGTCGGTGAAAAAGCAGCGCGCAGCGAGGGTTGCTGCCCACCTCAGCTCCCAGACCGCTCTCGCGGCACAAACGGAGAAGGCACAAGCCGTATATATATCCACCGCGAGGCAATCCATCCGTTAGCTTCGCTGAGTGATTGCTCCCCAGACGGAAATGAGAGGCGCCAGGCTGGTCGCACGAGCACGCGGTCTGGTTCGGCGGTAATCGGCTCGTGTCGGATTTGTCATGTTTGCGCCGAAGTGCCGGCCGAGGACAACCACACGAAGAGTCAGACACGACAAAACAAGACGGGTCGAGAACCCGAGCGAGCGAGAGCAATCGGGCTCAGTTCTGATGATGCGCGGCGGCCGTCATTCTTTGCTGTGTGGCTGTCGGGAGTGACTGTCCGTTGGCTGACTCCCCCGCCGGAGTGACGGGCTTAGTGGCGCTTAACTGGCGCCAATTGCGGAAGAAGCTGTTAGCCAATGGGTGCGCCAGAGAAACGCAAGGAAGGATTTGCGCCTCTGACGGATTTGCCAGCTCGGGTAGCGACGATAGAGAGGTTTCGCGATGCTGCAGCAGACGCGGACAAATGTGACGGTACGCAAGATACACGGGGCGAACGGAACCCGGGAGAGAAATGAAACACAGTGGGCTTCGCTGTCCGACTGTGGAGCACGAGCTCTTTCCCTGCGCGCACCTTGTTTCTATTTCTGCCCCGCGAATCGGCAGTGCTCTCGTTGATGCTTGTTGTGCGCTGTCAGAAAGGGAGCATTGCTACACTGCAGCTCTAGCACGGATACTGAAGAGGGCTACAATACATACAGAGGAAATAGTAAGCGCATTCGACGATTTCGTTTCGCGCACCCGGTATGGCGCAATCTGATTGGTCTGGAGAGAGGCGCGCGCAATCCGGAGCTCGACCATCACTCTTGCCGGCGGTTGGTGGCGCTTTGATGGATTGATTGTTCGTGGCCTTTCGGTCGATTGCTTCGCAGTGCGGCGTGTCACACGCCAAGTCCGCCGAGCTGCGTGAGTGAGCGAGTGAGTGAGTGAGCTGCTGCAGCGGGTGCAGTCCGACGCCACCCACAATCGAATTCACCGACTCGCGCTCAAGCGGCAAACGATCAAAGTCATTGCCTGACGAGCCACGACCACCACCAGCAACCACCAGCCCACAGACAACCACAGGTCAACACAACAGACAGCACAACATGCTCTCAACACAAGAGCAGCGCAGCAACAGCATGACCAGCAACAGCAGCCGCTGCAGCTCCAAGAGCCGCAGCAACAGCATCACGAGCTCGCACAAGCGCCCGCGTGTAATCGTGCCGTCGCTGCCGAGCTCGGTCTCGTGGCTCGAGCACGCGGCGCTCGAAATGACGGCCACGGCGTCCAAGGGCCTCACGCACTGCAGCACGGAGTACCAGCTGCACGTGCACTACCGCAGCAGTCCGAAGAGCACGCCGCAGACGTGGACCGTGAGCCGCACGTTCGACGACTACGTGGACTTCCAGCGCCGGCTGCTCAAGACGCTGGCGTACGGCCACGCGTGCAGCGCCGAGTGCAAGTGGCTGCACAGCTTCGCGAAGAAGTACTTCCCGAAGACCAAGTTCTTCGGCAACTGCAGCACGACCACGATGAACCAGCGCCGCGAGAAGCTCAGCCGCTACATGAACGTGCTGCGCTCGTCGCTGCTGAACCGCGGCAACCACGGCTGCGCCATTGTTGTGAGCAGCCTGGCGGATGAGTTCGCGAACTTCGTCGAGGGCCACCAGCGCATCGAGAAGCACCGCGACGAGGACGAGAACGAGCATGTGCGCCGCTGCTCCATCAGCTCGTCGATCTCCACGTCGTCCACGGACGCGGGCGACTACCACGACGAGCACCACAACCTCGGCGACATGGACAACGTCTGCGACCTGTGCAACGGCTACTTGGACGGCGGGTCGGACGCGTCGTCGGACTCGCCCAGCAGCAGCGGCGAGCGGTTGTCGTGCGACACCACGACGCTCAGCTGTGGCCACCAGTTCCACGACGAGTGCGTGCTGCCACGACTCGCGGCGCTCGACTACTGCTGTCCATCGTGCCACGAGCTGCAGCAGTGAGCGGACGCGATGTGATCGTATTATTATTTTAGTTTGTAGCATCTTTGTATTTAAGTTTAAATCAATGGAACTTGATGTCCTCTCTCACTCGGCCTGCCTCCTCTCCTGTTGCCATGCTTGAGCGGCCGCAGCATGGAGTTACGTCCATCGCGTTGGCTCGTGCAGATAGCGTTCCCAGCTTTTCGTGCCGTCACCGCCTCTCTCTCGCGCGCGAGCGTTCTCCTGAGATGCCGAGGGAGAGCTCGTGCTCCATTCCAAGGTGATCACAGATTTCCGAATATTTGAGCTAAATATCCCGCCTAACGCCTAGCGATGATGAGCTTGGGCTAAATATTGGAAAAAGGGCGGACAAATAATGGCTTCTGGTTCTGCCCTTTCTCGACTTCAGCAGCAGCAGCCATCTCCGCGGCCGACCAACCAGCGACGATCGCTGAGTCATCTCCGCTCTCTCAGCTGATCAGCCACGAAAAGCCACGAGCTCGCGCGTTCGCAGAGCCTTCGCAGTCCGCAAGTCTCAGTGAGACCTGCGAAAGCGTTAAACAGCACCGCAGTTTGACGCGTCGGACCTGAAGATGACCGAGGTTTCCTTGCGACACACGTCGTCAGCTTCTCGAGACGCACAAAGCGTGAATGCGAGAGCGGTTATCTCAAAGTCGCGGATGCGACTCGGACGTGGCTGAGAAGAGATCGGGTTCTAGCTTGTCAGCTGATGAGCTCGCCTGCCTGGCCTGGAGTCTCCGGTTTGGTTGAGCTGAGATTCTCCGGTTTGGTTGAGCTGGGAGCCTCAATGGCTTCAGCACAGCGACTGAACCTCCTGAGTAAACGCGCGGACGGCGGGCGATGCAGAGAAGGCTGCGGAATGCCGCGGAAGGTGGAGTCATCGTCCGCCGAAGCGGTTGACAATCGCGACAGAGCCGACATCGCATCGCCCCATGACGCGAAAAGGATGATCGATCTGCCGGATGGCATTATTGCCGTTTCACATGAGAATAGTGCCTCCCTCGCTCGAAAGACAGCGACCCGCCCACGGATTTTGCAGCCATCTGCAGCCATCACCTCCTGCCTTCGCTCGGACGCTTGGCGAACGCCATCAGTCGTTTGCACGAACACACACACACACCCAGATGCCATTGTGAAATATATCCCCGAAATATCCAGCGAAAATAGCGCTCTATACAAAACATATCCGCTCGGTCCGAAACCCAGTTTCTCGCGCACGCTGCGCGATAGTTCAAGCGCGGCACTTGACATCCAGTGCCACCATCGTCAGCGCATACCCTGACGCTCGTTCCGGTTCTCTCATCCCAGAACGCGTGCGCCAGCGAGAGCTTCAGTATATATCCACAACGCTCTATCGCCGACAACAGCAACGACATGACCATGGACACATCAATGATCGCGATGGCGCTGTGCGCAGCGCACCGCACGCCACTGCGCTCGCTGCACACATCCAGCGCCACCAGAGCCAGCATGAATATTCAGATCTCAGATAACATATCAACCTGAAAGTTTGACTTTTCCACACAGCAACCAAAAAGACGTAAACTGATAGCGCGATTTGGCGATGATGATGAGGATCATCACTCCGAGCTGGCGCGCTGTGATAGGCTGAAATGGAGTTTAATAAACAAAAATCATGGCTTCAGACTAATTGCCGAAATAAACCTCTTTGGTCTGGCTGTGGGAACGCAGAGCAGAAACACCTTTGCAAGAGTAGCGACGCTCGATAGAGTGTCCGCAGATTGGAGAGGGCTTTCCCGCGTCCCCCCGCCTAATTCGGGTGGAATCTGCACCACGCGACGAAGAACCGAGCCAACGACAGCGATCTGTCCGAGAGTGGGACGCACGCACAATAGAGAGGGTCGGCTGTCGATTGGCTGGTGAAGCGAGTTTATGCCGCACGCTGGCCAATCATGGGAGAGTAACCGTCACTCTCGCGGATTGCGTCACATCGCGTCGTGTGTAGAGGGCTCCGAAAAGCTTCTTTCTGGCCAGAACCGTCCTCGAGCCTGACGCGAGCGAGCGAGCCAGGAATCTGGACGAGCGAACGACCGAGAGACGGACGGACGGACGGACTGCGGCGCGCGTCTTGCTGTTGCGTGCGCGCGTTTTGTTTCCGTCACCCCAGCCGCCGCCTGCCTGCCTTCCGCCCCGCACGCCTGAGCGCGCACAACGTAATCCACGAGCAAGAGCGCAAGCATCCTCGTAAGACAACAAACAACCCCAGCCAGACAGACAGGTGCAGCCACAAGACAAAAACCATGAGCCAGCAAAGCTGCACGAGCAACAGCAGCAGCAGCAGCAGCATGACGTCCACGCACAAGCGCGCGCGTCCGGCCGCGCCGGCGCTACCAACGTCGGTCGCGTGGCTCGAGCACACGTCGTTCGAGATGACGGCGTCGGCGAACAAGAGCCTCACGCAGTGCAGCACCGAGTACCTGCTGCACGTGCACCACCGCACGAGCGCCGAGAGCAAGGCGCCAGTCGTGTCGTGGCAGGTGAGCCGCAGCTTTGAGGACTACGCCGCGTTCCGCAAGCGCCTGCTCGCGACGCTCGCGCTCGGCCACATGTGCAGCGCCGAGTGCAGGTGGCTGCACGGTTTCGCGAAGAAGTACTTTCCGAAGAAGCGTCTGTTCGCGAACTGCAGCACGGCGCTGATGATCGTGCGGCGCGAGAAGCTCACGCGGTTCATGAACGTGCTCAAGGCATCGCTGCTGAACCACGGCAACCACGGCTGCCCGATCGTGGTGAACAGCCTCGCGGGCGAGTTCGCGACGTTCATCGAGGGCGAGAAGCGGCTCGTGAAGCCCGTCGAGACTGCCGCGGAGGACGCGCGCGACCAGCGCTGGTCGGCGGTGTCCACGACGTCCACGGACGCGAGCGACTACCACGACGAGCGCCACATCGGCGAGCTCGAGCGCGTCTGCGATGTGTGCAGCTTCAGCCTGGACGCCAGTTCGGATGGCTCGGCGTGCACGCTGAACGCCAGCGGCGTGGGCTCGTCCTGCGACACCACGACGCTCAGCTGCGGGCACCAGTTCCACGACGGCTGCGTCCTGCCGCAGCTCGAGGCGCTGCACTTCTGCTGCCCGACGTGCCGTGAGTCGCAGCTCTGACAGCGAGGACATGCATACCCCCGGGTCGCTGCGTCCTTTGAGATCTTTTCATACATAGAGTGCATTTCGAATAGAATACATTTTGTTCATACACGTACATTGATGCATTGTCCTTCGTGTCGTCGCTCTCTTGTTGCCAGTGAGCATGCTCCCTATGTCGACGAAAGAGTCGATGGGGTTGGTTTGGGCAGTGGCCATCTTGCTTCTTGTTTTCGACATGGTCTTGATTTCGCTTCGTCGTCGCTTCGCCGTCGTATTTTTGACCAATTGTGGAGCTCTCCAGAAAAAACAATCTGGAGCGGCTCACATGGCAAAGCCTATTTTGGGCTGCTTTCTGTTTTCGATGCTAGGCGATACAATATAATCTGCGGAGCGAAATCGGGGAAATACCCTACAAACAGCAAGTCCAACCCTTCGTTTCATTTTGAAGAGACTCTATTATAGGCAATTGGAGGGTTTCTCGAGCAGTATTTTCTGAATGCACTACGGATAAACAGAAGTCCGCTACCAAGAGCACAGCCTCTTTCCCGATGTTGGCCAAGTACTGCGCACACCATATCTTCGCACCAGTCATTTGGGCGCCTCCGGCGCCGCGCGTAAGAGGTCGAATGCAGCATGGAACAGTGCCGCCACAATGCGACAATATAACCACGGTTGTCCTTGAAACGCTGAGCCACGAGTGCAGATTATGCGATGGAGCGTTAGCGCTGAGCGCCGAATGCCGGCAGAGCACGGGGACAGACTTGTTAGCGCGAGCATAAGTGCTTCCGCCTTCATTCTCCGCGCGACCATCAATCGTAAACTCAACGCTCTCGCGAAAGGCGCCAGGACGTGACCAACGACCCGTTGCGCTATGTGGCCACCAAATCAACTCCTGCGCTGTCGCCTCCGTTGATCAAGCGCTGCTGATCGTGCGTCTCGTGCGTGAGCGCACGCATTAAGTGAATGGAATGAATGGAGAGGCAAGCTGCCATCGTCGTTTGTGCGGCAGCGTCCAAGTCGTGCAAGCGAATGCGCGCCACATTAAGAGCATTCTGTGCTTTTGTCGAAATAAAAGTCCGCCAATCTCGAAGCCAGGATCCTGCATTTCAAGCGACTTTGGGAGGCAGCATTGTTTTGGCGCGTTGGGGAGGAAGGAAATGGCTCGAGACGTTTGAGCAGTTGTCATCTGCCCGTGGTTTCTGTCCTTCTCTGGCTGAGAGTCCGCGTCGCGATAGGACTCCAGCGGTTTGCACCCCGAGTCTATGGCCTTAACCGCTCGGCCAAGCTGTCGCGGCCAGGAGTTTTGCGATTCCATCGCGGCCGCTTGGAAGAGGAAATGGAGACGGGCAGAGGTGGTCGAGGATGAGCGCGCCAGAGAGTGGACTTTGGAGGAGCAGCCAGGCGAAAGATACGAATTGGAAAAGTGACAGGGAGGAGCTGTTCTTCATAGTAGATCCAAGCTTAAATGATGTACCCAGAAAAGTTTTCCTACCTTTTTATAGCGTTGGGAGGTTGGAAAACTTTTGCGGCGCCGGTTCTAACACGACCGCGAAGGAACGGAGTTCCAAACCTGTCGACGAAAACGATGCGCAGATCCACTGGCATGCCAGATAAAGAGGGTTTCTTTTTTCGATTTTTCATAAAACAGCGAGGATGCTTGTTGA
>JAADWH010000514.1:0-20278 GCA_023335995.1 Globisporangium nagaii
AGAGAGAGAGAGAGAGAGAGAGAGAGAGAGAGAGAGAGAGAGAGAGAGAAGGAGGAAGAAGAAGAACCCAAGCGCGAACTTCAGCCGGGATTAGTCGAATGGCGCAGAGCCGAGTGATTCTTTGTTCATCTTCAAGTCGAGCAGTTGTACCCAACTCTCTGAAGTAATAAAGCTGAAGTTTTATGTGTGGGGAAGCGGCGCGTTGCTGACACAGATTGCACTGCAGTTCATGCGCGCAAGCAGAAGTCAGCGAGTGCAGCTACATGTAGTTTGTCGCTTGCTGATGTGACGGCTACTCGACTCATCCCAGATAGTGTCGAAGTTGGAAATCCAAGCACCCTGTCGTGGTGAACTCTGTGACGAGTCAGTTAGCATGCAAGCAGGACACGACACGCACACGAACAAGGAGCTTGCTCAGATCACAGAGTTTGGAGAGAACGAACCCATTCACGCAACATGAGCTCAGATCGTCAGTGAGGAAACATCATTTTAGAGGTCCACTCGAGTGGACAGGCTTCTCTATTTTTGTTGTCCTACGGTGGACCCAAGTGACAGGCATCATCGCATTATGGATACGGCGGCGAGCGGACTCGGGTGCGCTTTGCTTGGACGTCGCATCGAGCGCATGCGACACCTCGAAAATCCACTCTCGTTTCTCTCTACGCTGATTCGTCGCGCTTTACGCCTCGCCTTCTCCGTGAACTATGCGCAATAGTCCACGATCGTTGATGGTTGCGCGCGAGAGTGCGTCAACAAGGAGCTTTTCGTATCCGACACAGACAACCCTCGCACACGTGGTGGCACGCATCAACTGCTTCGCGAGCAAGCTGTCGCGGTATGCATGCACCCGCTGCTGTGAGAGCCTACGACAAGCGCACCGGAACACCACGCCGAATGGATCTTTTCGCTCGAAGGCGGTCGCTCAGGTCCACACGAGCTGACAAAAAGTGAGTCGCACGAAAACTTGTCGATTTTGACAGACAAACACTCTCGGACGGTTACGACTTCCGTCCACATTCGATCGACACACGTTTGACACGCTAAACGAGCAATCACTCCGGTCGCGACGCTTCGTCACACGCATCCACAATACTTGGAGCGAGCTCGAGCTCACACACATGACACCACACGACACCACACGGCTTCCGACAACTGACACACGCTGGACACTCTCTCTCAATTGGCGCTTCCGACGGTCGCCAACGCTGAGTCCATGTTGATGTCATTCGTGTCGCTGCTGGTGTTGACGCCATTGGTGCCACTCCCGGTGTCACCGCTGCTGGTGTCGCTGGTGCTGAGGCTCACGAGCCCGTCGCTGCGGCGGATCTGCGCCTCCTGGGACATCACGACCGCGCGTAAGCGCTCGTTCTCTTCGCGCGCGCGCGCCAGCAGTGTCTTCTCAAGCTCGACGCTCTCGCGCGTGCGCTCGCGCTGCTGGATATTGCTCTGGAGCGTCTGCAATTGCGCCTCGAGCGTCGACGTCTCCTTGCGAAGCCAACTCACCTCGCGCTGTGGGTTCACAAGAAATGAAGAAAGCAAGAAAATCCAGGTTAGCCAGTGCTCATACTGCGAGAGAGAGAGAGAGAGAGAGAGAGAGAGAGAGGAGGCGAGAGCAACAGAGAACGCACCCTTCGAGCGGCGTAGGTGCACTTCTTGTTCTTGGAGCTGGACTTGGTCTTCGTCGGCTTGCTAAGCGACCCTGGGGGCGTTGGCGCGCTCGAGCTGCGCGTGAGTTTGGGCATCATACTGGAGAATGACGACGCAGCGGCAGTGGTGTGGGTGCTGTCGCTCGAGCTACGCATGAGCTTGGGCATCGCTGGCTTGGCTTGCATGAACAGGTCGAGCAGTCCATCGTGCGGCGCCTCGTCCAGACTTGAGACATCGCCGCACGAGTCGATGCTCGCTCGGGCCGCTGTCTTGAGTGGCGACTGCTGCTGCTGCTGGCTCTCGAAAGCGAGCGGGGACGACGAGGCGGACCACAGCTCCGCGAGCTGCGCGTACTCGTTCGTAGCGACGGGGTAATACGAGTCGATGCTCGTTGGGGTGGTCTGCTTGAAGAAACTCGACTTGGCTGTCAGAGTAGGTTGGTACTGCTGGGGGTGTCCGCTGGTGTTGTAGCTGGAGACGGCGCTCGCGTCGCTCTCGTATCCGTGCGAGCGCGAGCGGCTCAGTCCTGGTGGCGGGACGGAGACCGAGACGAACGGCGAGTACTGGCCGTCGAACGCGAGGACGTCGTCCATCATGAGAAGCTCAGCGAACGTTGGGGTCGTGCTGCTGGCGGTGGTAGTGGTTGGGAATAAAGGCGCTGGAGCCAGTGACATCGCAAATGGAGGACGTGAGAGGGGGTCAACGTGAGAACACGAGGCGGGAGATTGAAGAATGAGTGTGTGCCCTCATGTGTGTGCGGACAGTCGCCAGTCAGCCAGTCAGCCAGTCGAACGAGCCTCCAGTGGTGAGGAGACATTCAGCGCACCAGACACTTGGTGCCGTCGCGGAATGAACCAGAACCAGCAGACAGACAGAAGGACAGCTGGACGCGTTCGTTTGTGGACCTGACGCCCCCATGTGACCCGAGCAGCTCCGTACCCGATATGCAATCCGATTAGGATGGAGTGAACCACAAGCACTGCCCTAACGAGCTCTCCGCATGGAGCACGATTCTGCATCCGGACCGCGCTCAGACGATCGATGGCGCTGCTCATAGAGGGTATTTTTGCATATATAAAGGTTTTGTGACACCTTGCATACAGTCAGCTAATAGACGATATCGATTGCGATAGAGGTGGAACGGGATGGAAGGCCACACTTCGAGACCACCTGGGACGGATCTGGAGCCATGCGGACAGGCGCGCGCACCCCCGAAAGCTCGGCGTTGAAAGATCCGGATCGCAGCATTCAGCACGGCTTTTACATCCGCGGCTCCAGCGAACCCACGCGGCGTGACCATGCCTGCGGGTGATCCCAAAAGGTCTCGACCGCCCCAATGTAGAGAAATGGCTGTGCTCTCTAGCACGTTGAAGTCGAATCGTGTCCCTCTAATAACGTGTGTGAAACATATTATCATGAGTAAATATGCTGCTTGTCGATACATAGCAGTCATATAAGGGCTCCAAACTGTGTAGCCTTTATACTCGGCTGTCAATCTCGATTTGACGTGTGATCTCGTCCACGACACGCTGAGGAGTCAGTCTGCGAGGAGCTCCTGGCATTTTCTGTCCACTCGGATGCTCTCGTCCTCACCACCGGTGATTATCGTCCCTCGCAGCCTTGGCGGGCAATCAGCTATCACGCCAGCAAGCGCTGTTAGCTGTGAAAGGTAGAGTCACGCGGGCGAAGAGTTCAGCCGGGGCTCTCTCGCCATCTCGCGTCTCTTCGAAATCAGCCGTGGCATGCGAGACAAGAAAATCGTGAGGGCACATGGCGGCGCTGCACTGAAATACAAACCGCCCTGAGCCTCTCGGTCGTTGAGTCCTTCAAACTCTCTTTGGCACTGGCAGCCTGTAAACACCAGCCGATCGCTCGAGTCGCTCGATCATTGGATCCCTTCGCCAGCAGCAGGATAAAGTGGTCAGATCCCTTCTCGTGGCGAAGCTGGAAAGCGTTCTGGTCGGACTCTCAGGGCATCAGCATCCTGCAAGTACGAAGCGCCTCCCACGCCTATCATGGATGCCATGTGGCGATCGGTATTTGGCAAATGGGCTGGTACTCGCAAGCAGTGTGTCCCCTCCTCCATGCGATTCGTTGGTACGAGTGAACCAGGTGGGACGCGGGGGTCTCCTGCTGTTCTCCGGTATCTCCAGTTGCTTCTGCTAACCCGCTGACCACAATGCTACCTCTCAAGAGAGCGTCGCACGCACGCACTTCACGTCGCAAATGGCGAAGCGTTGTGACTACTTGATGCGTGTCTGCTACGTGGATTTTCAAGCTTCGGCTCGGCATTAGCTCGCGAACAGCTTTGCGCAGACAGCAAAAGCGAGACTCCAGGCGGAGGTATACAAGGCTTTCCGTTTATTTCTCTTTCTCTCGTTCTTCGCTCGTCTTCTTCCTGCTCGGTGGCGCGTAAACACACAAACAAAACGATCTTCATCCAGGCAGCCAGCGCGCGCTAAAGCCCCAGAGCTCCTCTCGGTCGACCCTTCGTTTCTTCAGCCACTCCTGCTGGGCTTCAAATGCGTCAACAAAGAGTCCGCGCCTTGGAGATCACGACGCCCGCTGCGCTCTCTCTCTCTCTCTCTCTCTCTCTCTCTCTCTCTCTCTTGCCTCTTTACTGCGCGAAGAGCAGCTCGAGACTCTTCTGGAGCACGCCGCAGAACGCCTTCTGCTCGGTCTTGAGGCACACTTTCGTGGCGCCGGAGCCGTCGAACGTGAACTCGAAGAGCGCCACGACATTCGTCATCGTCTTGATCGAGAAGTACGCGATCTCCTTGCCGTCGATGCCGCGCTTCGCGACGTAGAACACGTTGCTGTGCTTTAGTAAGTCCGAAACCGCATCCACACTGCGTCCGCCCGTCGGCAGCGAGAAGTAGTGCTCGTTCGCCTCGCTGATGCCCTTCCACATGTTGATGAACTCGGTCTTCTCGAGCCCGCCGTTCTCCGTGAAGATCGCCGGCAACTCCAAGTCCGACTGGTAATACAGCACTTCGCCGGACGTTAGATTCTTGATCGCGACCTGCAGACCGAGGTTCGGCGCCACCTGCGCGTTCACCATCGCCGGGCTCACGCCCATCGGCATCGCGTGCGAGATGCTCTGCCCTGGCCCAAGCGGCTGCGGGAACGTCACCTGCTGCTGCATCGGCGCGACGCCGAATGTGCTCTTGTTCAGTTGGATCGCGACCCCTGCGACTGGGCTCGCGCCTTGGTTCTCGTAGTCCACGTCCAGCACAAAGTTACCGTTCTTGCGCGTGAAGCAGCCTTTCATCACGAGACCCTTGCCCTGCTGCGCGCTCAGCAGCAGCTTCTTCTGGGCAGCAGGAGCAGACGCGGACGGCGTTGGCGCGCCGCCAAAGATGTCCACAAGGCTCGCGCCAGCATTGCTCGCCGCCGCGGCTGGCTTGACCGGTTCAGCGACCGACATGCTGCCGATGTCCAGGAGATCCACCGGTCCAGAGTCGCCGCCGCCACTGCCACCGTGGCCGCCGCCGTCGTCGTGGCGGTCCGACGACCCTTCGTCGTCGTCGTCGCCGCGGTCACCGTCATCCTCCGTCTGCTCGCGCAGCTCCGACACGGTCGAGCGCACGACGAAGGCGCTCGGCAGCTTGTGGTACACGCTCGCGAGCGTCGAGATCTTGCCGATGAGCTCGTCCAGGATGCTCGGCTCGAGCGCGCACGTGTCGTCGCTGATCACAGGCTTCTCTGCGAGCACGACAGCGTTCGCCGCTTCCGGGTTCGCCGACAGCAAGCGCCAGTACACGTAGCCGCGGTCGCGCAAGTCCGGGTTGTCTGACTCCTCGGTCGCCTTGCGCAGCACTTTCTGCACCATGTCCTGGGTCTCGTTCGGTCGCTTCAGGAACAGCTTGACGGTCGCAGTGAGCAACTGGAGCTGCACCTGGGCAGTCTCATCATCGAACGCGTCGATGAACGAGTCCAAGAGCTCGTCGGCGTTGTCGATGCGTTCGGCGTACTCGCCAATGATCCAGATCATCGACGCCTTCGCCTCGGGCTCGTCGAGCGTGTCGAGGTTCTCGCAGAGCGTCGCGATGATGCTCTCGTACTGGTTCGGGTACTTGCGGAAGATGTCCTTGATCACGATGATCGCCTCCTGCACGATGTAGTTCACCTTGGTCTGAATCAACTCCAGCAGCACGTTGATGCACTTCTCCGCCGCGCGCTCGAGCTTCACGGCGCAGCGACCGATCGCGCGCACCGAGCGTCGCACAAAATCGACGTCCACCTCGGTCGCGTACTCCTTGAACTCCAGCAGCACCTGCTCAATGTTGCGCTCCGACACCAAGCGAATGATGATCTCGAGCTTCTCCATCTTGACGTAGATCGGGTCGTTGTACTTGCAGAAGAACACCTTGATCTCGTTCGCGAGGATCGTCGGACGCTTCTGCACAATCAGGTTGATGTTGCGCAGCGCAACGTACTGGATCTCCGGCTCGGCCGAGAGCAGCGTCACGAGCGGTGGCGCCATCTTGCGCGACAGGCTGCGCTCCGTGTCGGCGTCCGAGACCTTCTCCAGGAACTTCATGATCACTTTCACTGCAGAGAGCACGACCGCCGAGTTCGCGTGCTGCAGACGCGGCGTGACGCGCTCGATGATGCCCTCCGCCTCGCGCGAGTCCGCCGGTGAGTAATTGGCGAGCGCGTCGAGCACAAACACCTGCCCCCACTCGTTGCACTCGTTGAGCGCCGCGAGCAGCTTCTGGAGCACGGACTTGGTGATCTTGAACGCGTGCTGCTGGCTCCCATTCTCCGAGATCTCCGAGAGCGCGGCGATGGCGTTCGCCACGACCGTCGGGTTCGAGTCTGAGATCAGGTCGCGCAGCATGTCGAGGAAGCCTTGCTCCTCCACCAGGTCCGGGTTGATGTCGTACAGCTTGGACACGCAGATCGCGGCCGTCTTGCGCACGTACGGGTCCTAGCAGCAGCAACAGAACACAAACTCTGCTCGTTAGCTACCCGATCCCACACACATTTGCACACTGGACGCGAAAGAATTGCGAGAGAGCAGCAGACTCACCTCGTCTTGCAAGCACCGACGCAGCGGCTCGCAGAGGTACTCGGTGATGCGGTCCACGCGGATGCAGCCCATGGTGCGCACTGAGAGCGCGCGGATGAGCGGGTTCGGGTCAGCAGCGTCCTGTGCATCGCCGAGAGAATTAGCAACTCGCCTTCCATGATCATAAGAGTTTCTAGCAAGCGCAGCGTGAGGCATGGTAAGGTAGTGTACCTTGACGAACGTGTTGACTGCGAGAATGGTCAGGTCTGGGTTGCTCTTGGCGTAGTTGATCAGGTACAGGTACACGAGCTTCTTCAGCTGCGTGTCCGCTGGTGGTAACCACACGAAAGCAGACAACAGAGCACAGTGAGAGTTAGCCGAGGCTTGTACACGCAGGTCGCACAGTGCCGATGCGGCTACGAGAGCCACAGCAAGCAGCGCGCTATGCGTTTCGTACCAGTCTGGATGCAGTTGACGACGTCCGTGAAGAGCATCGAGACGTCCTTTCCGACCGTCATGTTCGCGATCACCTTCTTCACCGCGTCCTTCTTCTTCTCGCGGCTCGGGTTCGCCAGCTCCGTGCGCAGCTCATGCGTCTCGCCTGGTCATTCGTCCATCCACCGCAGCAATAATGCCAATAGCAACCGCTCAGTCCACACGAACGGCACGCATCCTCCCACACACACACACGTCCATAGCCGCAGCCCACAGCCCACAATCCTCTTTCTCTCTATCCCTACAGCAGCATGCTTGGCCGCAAGACGCCGCACGATCGAACCCACACCCACACAGCCACTCTCACTTGCGTACCTTTCTTGGTTGTGCTGAAGAACTTGGAGTCGTTCGCGGCGCCGGTCATGCGCTTGGCGATCGCCGCCATCGTCGGCATCGCCATGGCTGCTGCTCTTCGTCCTGTTGTCTCTCGACTGCGTGGGTCGCGTGCAGAGAGCGCCGCGTTGCTGGGAGGGCGACGCGTCGGCGGCTGCTAATGGAAGTGTGTGGGAGCTTTCCTGGCGGAGCTCCTCGTGTCCCCCCTCTTTTTCGCCGGCTCGTGGAGGAATGATAACGGACGCGCACTTTTGGCCAACGAGAATGCGCGAAATCGGGATGAGGGAATGTGAGTGGACGAAAATAATAGCAGATCTGGATTTTCGGGAATGGGAAGAGGCGGCGAGCGGCAAAAAAGTCGAGACGACGGTTCGCACAAGTGCGCGCAGCAACAAGGGACCTGCTTGCTTGCCTGTGCGACTGCTTGCTCTGTGTGCTTGCTCGTGCAATTATTGCCCACGGTGCACTTTTGCATTGTGTGGTGGCTGCAGGAGGAAGCGAAACGCACATCGCAGCAACTCTGGATCGGACGCAAACGTGTGGCGACTTATTGCGCGAGCCTCACATCCTGTCGACTTTCACGACATGAACGCATACTATACACGACGCCATGGTGGACGACCACCGAGCTACGCTGCTACATGCTCCACGATCGCTGGCTCCCTGACGGACGCGTGGTGCCGGCTGCCAGCGCTCTGTTGCGCTCGAACACGCCCTCGAGCAGCTCGGGCAGCGCACAGCTCGCTCTACATCCACAACACCCACGCAGCACACTAGAGGGTCAGCAAACACAAGCGAGCAAACGAGCGAGCTGCCGTGCCCAGCACGAGACCAAGACGCCAACCTCAAGACGATCGGTCGGTCGAACTTGCCCAGCCGCTGGGGCTGCCAGCTCGATAGGAACTGCGTCGTCGTCGCGAGGCTCGACTGGTTCTTGCGGCGACTCACGCGCTCTGGACCCGACGCTGCGATCTGCAGCATTGCCCATACGCTCAGTCTCACACACGCAGGGGTGCCGAAAAATTCCATGCAGATTCCCAACTGCGCACCTTGCGCTCGATCGGAGCTGGATACAGACCGCTCGCAGCCGCGTAGATCGCGCTGACGCCGTTGCTGCTGCCACTCGCACTCGCGTCTGTGCTGCCGCGGCGACTGCCCGCAGCGCTGCTCGAGCCGTACTTCCAGCTCACGGGCATCTCTCGTTCTTCTTGAGCTCGTCGTCGTCTCGGTTGTGTGCTGTAGCAACCGTCAAAGTGGCGCTTGGTGGGTGACGTCTGGATCCAGACGCTATTCCAGGACGATCGATCATGTCCTACATTTGTGTGGCAGACTCCAAAACGCGACATGGCTACATTTGGGATGTCGATTGCTGGACTCGGGACAATCACGACATTTGCGAGGCGCGGTGCTTCTCTTCCTCCAGGACGATCGTGACGCCGATCTGCAGCGTGCGGAAGGACTGGTATGTGCGCTCGGTCATCGAGTTCTCGGCGATGCAGAGCCATTTGAGCGCGATCGCGCACTTGGGCGACCGGAGCTTCTGGACGAGCAGCGCGAGCGGCTCCTCGGTGATGAGGTTATCCGCGAGGTTGAGATCTTCGAGCACGCCGCGGTTCGCTTCGAGCGCCTTAATGCACGCCATCGCGCCTTCATTGCTGATGCGGTTGTGCGCCAGGTTGAGCTTCACGAGCGTCCTGCTCATCGCGAGGCACTCGAAGAACCGGAGCGCGATCTTGCCGTCCATGCCCGAGAGCGAAAGGTCGAGCACCTTGAGCGTCTTGCTGAACTTCAGCAGGCTGCTGAACCACACGACGCCGTCCTTCCCGATCTGGTTCTGCGAGATGTTCAGACTCGTCAGCGACCTGTTCTTCTCTGTGAGCGCGACAGCGATCCGCTGCGCCTGCTCCGCGCCAATGCCGCGCGCATCACCGTCCGAGACCGAGTCATCTCCCTTCATGTTGAGCTCCTGGAGCCACGTGTTCTTCTCGAGCATGAGCGCAAATGCCTGTGCGCCAGCCGCCCCCATCGAATGGTGCTCAATGTCGAGCAGCCGGAGCATTTTGTTCACCGTCAGCGCCTCTGCGAGCGCCTCTGCACCGCGCGGACAGATTGTGTTCCAGCGCAGAAGCAGATCCTTCAAGCACGCGTTGCCCCTGAGCCCTTCGCTAATCGCGATGATCGCCGGCGCACTGAGGTCGTTGCCGCGCAGGTCGAGCCGCACTAGTGTGCGATTCGCTTTCAACGCATGGCGAAACCCTGCAGCGCCGTCGTTGCCAATGCGGTTCCAGCTCAGGTTCAGGGACGTCAGCGACGCGTTGTACTGCACGCACTCGACCATCGCAGCGCCGCCTGCGATGCCGATGGCGTTGTTCTCGAGCTCGAGCGTCTCGAGCGTCGCGTGGTTGCGCACCCCGTCTGCGAGTGCGCTGCCGCCGTAGCTCTCGATGCTGCAGTTGTTGAGCGCCAGGCGACCGATGTGGAGGTGGTGGAACACTTTCTTGCCCAAGAACACCACTTCGTACATGTCGAGCGCTCGCCCAGACAAGTTGACGCTCGCGAGCTTCGAGCTGCTGCCGATCGTCGCTGCTGGCGCGACTGGGAGACGGAGTCGGTTGAGCTCTTGTGTGGGGCGGTTGAGAACCAGGCATTTCGCCAGGATCCAGCGATCGAAGTGGTGCTCCTTGGGGATGCTGAACTCCAGTTTCTCGATCGCAGCAGCCTCCGCGTGGATCCCGCGCACTTGCTGCACCTGGACCGGCTCGCGGTGCATTGTGATCGCTTGGAGCGTCTCGTTTGATGCGACCAGCTCCGCGACTTGCTCCGCAACCTCTTCGTGCAGCCCTGTGTTCGCCAGGCTGACTTGTTTCAGCGTCTTGCAGTACTTGATGCTCGCCAGAATCTCCAAGATCGCCCATCGCTCGATGCCCTTGTTGTCTGACAAGTCGAGCGTCAGCAGCTTCGTGTTGAGCGGCAAGAGTCCTGCGATCACGAGCGCGTCCATCTCCATGAGGTCGGTTCCAGGCAGCACAACCCATCGCGACGTTCTGAGCTTACGCACCGGCAGACACGCACGAGCGCTCGTGAGCCGCAGATTGTCGAAGCAGTCGTTCACACTGCGCAGCGCCGCCGCGATCCGCTTCGCGTACTTGCTCTCGTGGTTCTGGCAGTACTGCTCCTCGTCGCAGTCTTTGCCGTACATGGCCACGTCGCTGAGCACGAAATTGTCGCGCAGTGCCTCGAGCAGATCCAGCAGCGCGAGCGATGTGAGCTGGTTCCACGACACGTCCAGCCACACGAGCGTCTCGTTCTCGCGCAATGCTCGGCAGAGGAATGGGATGCCGGCGTCTGTGATCTGGTTGTAGCTCAAGTCGAGATGCAGCAGCATCGAGTCGGGGATGTCCTCGATCGCGTCGCACAGCGCCTGGATGCCGAGAGCGCCGACGTGGTTGCCCCGGAGATCCAACTTCGTCAGCGTCGAGTTGCAGCGCAGCATCGCAGCTAATGCGCACATACTCTGGTCGCCCAGCCCGATGTGTTGCAGTGTGAGCGACAGCAGCGTCGTGTTCACGCGCAGTGCTCGGAAAATGGCGACTGCACCTCGATCGCCGATGTCGTTGCTGGCTGCACGCTTCGCCCAGCTGCGGTAGATCGCTGAAAGCCGTGAGCTGCTGAGTGTGTTGACCTGGCGGTGGCCGTGGACGCGCTCCTTCTTCGTCTTCTTCACTCGCTTTGCTGGAAGGCTCGAACGCGTGGGCTGGGCTTGGCGGATGGACAGTGACTGTGTAGATCCATTGAACGCAAGTCCAGAGTGCGCGAGGATGCAAATCTGCGTGGCTGTCAGCGTCCCGATCATTTCTGCTGTGCCTGCAGCAGCATTCTCGTCCAGTGCCAGAATCCGTGGTGAGACGTTGCGCCGCAGCAGCATCGTAGTGTACGCGAGTCGAGCGCCGAGCTGGAAGCAGTCGGACCAGCCGAACTCCGGCATCTCGAGTGGAATCGCGTAGCTCTTTTCAGACTGCAGTGCCTGCGCGAGCTTGAAGTTGTCTGGAGCAAGCAGCGGCTCCATCTGGATCACGTGCGACTCTACATCAGCAACTGCACCAGGATCCTGCTCCGCGGCGGCTGAGCCCGGGATTGCTGTTGTTGTAGATGAAGAGCCTTCAACTACAGTCCCACTTGCTGCATATGCTGTCTTGAGACTCTCTGGTGGCGGTGGCACAAATGCGAAGATGCTGGACTCCGCTGTGAGCTCTGGAGCGACCGCAGCCTGGATCCACGCCTGCTTTCTCGCTGGCCCCTTCGCGCTGTCTTCGCTCGTGTTGAGAGTCGCTGGGTCGCTCTCGTCCGCTGGCGCGGAAGACACAGCCAGCTCTGTGTCATCCACGAGCGCCATGACTGCGACGACTTCATCATTGACCTGCACACCATTGTCGTTAGCTTTAGCAGGTAGTAAAACGCAACCATGGGTTTCTAGAGCGGCGTCGCAACACGAGCCACGCACATCGTTCTCCTGTCGTTCTTGCAGCTCTGATTGAGACTTGAGAGAAGCCAGATCGCGCTCTGACACTGACGCGTCCTTGTTCCTGTCGTCATCGACTCGAGCTGCGTCGTCGGCCATTCTACACCGAGCGCAGAGCCACCGCGTCGTGATCCACGCGCCACAGCAGCAAACGCGACTACCACCCACGACACCACAGCGCCATCGCCTCCGCAAAGCACTCGAGGTAGACGAAGTTCACGTCCAGAGCCACTTGCTTGGCAGGATCGAGCGAGGACTCTGCTGCGCCGCTGCGAGTGGTCACTGCGACGCGAGCTAAACCCGGCGTGACTCTTCGGCGTATCTCTCTCTCTCGCATCTGGATGGAACAGACACAGATCATACATGCTCAGGAAAACACACTCGCACGTCAGGGAAGAACGGTATCGCAGTGTGAAAGAGAGTGCGTCGGGCTTGTTGACACGAGTGTGCTCGAGTATTAGGGAATCCGCTCTTTCTACTGAGCCTGTGGGTACGCGCGCTTGATGTGGATCTCGTCGCGAGGCCTGCACGGCGAACGCCAACGATTTATTCGTGTCAAGATACAACCGACACGCGATGGAGAGGATGGTGACAAGGACGACAGCATGAAAGAGTCCACGCACCTGTCGTTTGCTCCTGTTGGCACGAGTCCCATGCGCTGGATCACCTTCATGCCTTCCGATACGCGGCCGAAGACCGTGTGCTTGCCTACAACACCGTCACACAGCCAACTATATCAGACTCCATCCGACACCAGAGCTACTGGTGCGTCGGGCAGGACACGAACCGTCGAGCCATGGCGTTGGCGCCAGCGTCACGAAGAACTGGCTGCCGTTCGTGTTCGGACCCGCATTCGCCTACCACACAAGGAGCACCACGCAGCATTCATAAGACACTAGCACACGTGAGCCCCGCAAAGCAATGAGCTCATGAGCCAACCGAGCTCGACGCACCATGGAGAGAATGCCGGCTCCGGTGTGCTTGAGCTCCTTGGAGATCTCGTCTTCAAACTTGCCGCTGATAGCAGCACACGCACACAGTCCAACGACACAGATGCTTAGCGCCATAGTGCTATAGCAGGAGAAGCAAGACGCTGCACAAAGCTCAAGCTCACCCGTAGACGGACTCGCCGCCACGCCCCGTGCCGGTTGGATCGCCGCCTTGGATCATGAAATCCTGAATAGACAGCCAGACATTGCGCCATTGCGCACAGCGAGCACAGTGAGAACCAAGCACATAGCAGCGCTAGAGCCGCGTATACAGCGGCTGCTACCTTGATGATGCGGTGGAAGATCGTGTTGTTATAGTAGCCGCGGCGCGCGAGCTCGGCGAAGTTCCAGCACGATTTTGGCGCGTGCTCGTAGTACAACTCGACCGTGAACGTGCCCTGTAGCAGCGAAGCGCCAGCAAGATCATCAGCAACCCGCAGTGCTCCATGTGATGGACATATTCATCAGCACGCGCTACGCACCACGGTGGTCTCCACGACGACGTGCGTCGGCGGCGCTGATGGTGCTCTTCCCGCCATGATGGTCTTTTGAATCGGACTCAATAGGGTGAGATGAACATTACTGCTCTTGTAGAGAGAGATTGCGTTTAGCGTCCACAATATTAGCGCGGGAGGCATTTTCTGGAGCTGCTCGAAAGGACCGACTGCAGGCGCGGCGAAGGACGGCGGACGAGGCGGACGAGGCGAGCGAGCGAGCGACGCGTGACGATGGACCCCGAGGCGCCGAAGCAGCAGGTGCTGGTGACGAAGAGCGACTTCTCCGCAGACAAGTACCGCCTCGTGGAGCTCAACGACGAGGTGGAGGAGGCGTTCAAAGCCGGCGACAGGTGCGTCTCCTCGATGCAGCCGCTGCTCTTGCTGTGCTCCTTCTTGCCTCGGCCTTGACCGGAGCTCTGTCGTTCTGGGCCAGCGACTCACGCCGCTCCATGCCACACACTGCTGCACAGAGTGTTTATTGTCGGCACGCCGGCAGATAGAGCCGTGCTGTGCACGTCGAGCAAGTCGTTCTACCTGACGAAGGAGGACACGTCGAACCTGCGGCTGCTGACGGAGCACACCGAGTGGAAAGCTCGCGATGCTGCCGGCGAGAGCGAGGCTCCCGCGGGGAAGGACGAAATTGTTGTGCGAGGCTCTGCGAAGTTCCACTTCCTGGTACGGCAGCCTTCGTGCGGGGGAATCATTTCTACTCAGCGTACATCTAATCGTTCGGTGTTGTTGTTTGCTACAGCTCCAGCCAAAAGGACACGACGCCATGCGCCTCAAGGCGCTGCTGATGGAGTCACCGTACGAGCAGACTCGCTCAAGCAAGGTGCGTATATTGAGCGCACGCTGTCAGTCGCTGCGAGCCCATCGGTGCGATGCTAAACCATGTTTCCTGTCCCATTATGCTTGCTTGCAGCACTCGTCGACGCCTCAAAAGCGAGCCAAGCTCCACAAACTGTACACGACAGATGAGCTGATAGCGACGCTTCAGTCGAGCGAGCAAGAGGTGCTGGACATGCTCAGCCAGCTGCACGCATTCGAAGACGCCGGTTCGTTGCTGTCACCACACGAGTTGATCTCGACGCTGAGCACGCGTTCTCATGCTTGCTGTGCTGACCATGCTCTTGGCGTTGACACAGGCACGTGGCGGCTGCTGAGTGCGTCGTACCAGTCGCGCGTGTTCGGCGAAATGCTGGACGCGATCGTCCAGAACGACCTGGACTTCCTCTCGTCGCCCGGCATTCCGCTGGCCAAGTTCCAGGAAGCGACCGAGTACCCACTCGTCGTCATTCGGCAGTGCTGCAAGATCTACGGCACGCTGCACGCTGACGGCGCCGAGGAGACGTGCACGCTCGAGCCGAGCCAGATCGCGAGCTTCTGCGCGAAGCAGCTTTTCGAGGAGCAGAGCGCGCTGTCGCAGGAGTCTGGCGGCAGCGACGGCGACGGCTGGGTGCTGGATCAATTTATGGACAAGTGGATGCTCCGCGTGCCGGACAAAGTCTCGGTCAGCGTCGAGATGCTCCGTGGCGTGGGGCTCATGAAGACGCAGAGGGGGAAGCCGACACGCATCGTGTACTTCCCCGAGACGGATCTGCCGCTGGACGCCAAGCAGCGCTTCGAGAGGCTCTTTCAGGTGCAGGAGAAGTGGACGGTCCAGCAGCTCGAGCCCTTCATCCAGTGCGTCTCTGCAGCTTTCTCTCTCTTGTGTGATGGATGCTGAAGAGATCGCTAACGAATCGGGCTGTGATCTCTCTCTATTCTCTCTTCAGGTCGCTTGTGGTCCCAGGGACGACGCAGGCAGCGCTGCTGCTCAAGCACACGCGCTCGTCGCGACAGTTCAACTCCAGCGAGAGGCTGTACAGTCGACGATAAGAGAGTAGCAAGCTGAGCAGAACGCTCTGCAAGATAAAGAATGGGAGAAAGCTTCATTTCAACGAGCGCTAAAGGCGATTGCATTTTTTACTGGCGATTACACTGCACAACAGCGACCACGCTTGCCTACGAACGCAGCACGACAACATGCAGCGGTTGATCTGATCTGTAAATCCCGAGAACTAAACGAGTGGCAACTGCGCTATGCCACTCATCTGAAAATGAGACTGCTTCCTATCGGCTCGTGCTTGAAGGACAGTCACGACTGGCGCGAAACCACGACCATCCCAAACCGAGCAGAGCCGAACCACCGCGGCGCTCCTTGGAGTCCAGCGCGCGTGGCGAGAGAGAGAGAGGCGACCACAAATACACAAACGTACACACAAACATGCACATACACAGCAAGCAATTTGCTCTACTCGCCCAGCCACAGGAGCCATCACAGGCGGCGAGCTGCTGCGTTCCCTTTCCGGATGGCGAATGACACCAACTTGTGCGAGCTTTTTGTGGGACAACAGCTCACACAAGCAGAATGACTGGTCGTCAAAGCCGGCTCTTGTACAGAGAAGATGGTCGGCTTCGTACAAGAACACATCCAGCGGATGTCGCGCGAATGTAGCTGAGCCCCGTTTTCTGAGCTTGAAGCGCATTTTGAAAAGCCTGACAGCCGAGATGCCGTGCACGATCAAGATCCGGCTCGTGGAGGCGCGCGACCTGCCGGTGATGGACCGCACGAGCAAGCTCGCGGACGCCTACGTGGGCATCACGTTCGCGTCCTTCGAGGCCAAGTCCTCGGTCTCCAAGAAGACGCTCAACCCCAAGTGGGACGAGGAGTTCCGCTTCGACGTCGCCGACGACTCGGTGCTGCAGAGCCAGCCGATCGAGTTCAAGCTCATGGACCACGACGTGTACACCAGCGACGCTGTGCGTAGCGCATGGCTGCATGCGTTGTGCGCCTCGCCATTAGGTTACTATATGTATGTGCTGACTGTGTGTGCGTGTGCGTGTGTGCGTGTGTGCTGACAGACGATCGGCATCGTGTACGTGGATCTCAACTGCCTGCTCATGCGCGACGGCCACGTGATCCAGGGCTGGTTCCCAGTGTACGACACGCTGCTGGGCGTACGCTGCGAGCTGAGCCTCGTGATCCGGCTGCACTACTTTGGCGACGTGAACCCGTTCCGCGAGTCGTCTGCTGGCGTGCAGTTCTTCGGACTCTCGACGCTCGACCCGAACTTGTACCGCATCGACACGATGCTCGGCTTTGTCGAGGAGCTTGTGGTGCACGCCGACCCGGAGTACTCGTGGAGTGACAACTTCCGCACGTCGCGGAAGAGCAACGAGCACCGCCAGTTGCTGCTCTACAAGCTGTCGTCCCAGGTGGTCACGCTGGTACGCCGTGGAGACTTCTTCGATGTATCCCTTCATTTAATCGCACACACTCTGTATGTAACGAGTATGGTATTCTGACATTATTATGTTCCCCCCTCCTGTCCACAGGTCGGCAAGAAAGCGCTGGAGCTCGGAGGCAACGCCGTGCTGGCGTACAAGCAGTTCTTCGACGTCGAGGGCGACAGCGGGCTCGTCGCGCGCGCGTGCGGCACGGCGTGCTACATCACAGCCGTGGGCAAGAGCGACGCGTCGGCAGCGGATACTCTTGGAGGCGGATCGAGCACCAATCAGCGCGGGAACGACAGCAACAACAGCAATGGCGATGAGAGCGACAGCGATGTGCAGGGCGGACTGAGCAAGGACGAGCAACCGCCGGCGCTGCCACCGGTGGACGCGATCGACGCGATCACGTCGCCACGGTACATGCCGCGCCGGTTCCTCAAGTCCATGAAGCCTCCCGAGGCGTTCAGCATCTCCGTGCACGATGTGAGTTGTTGTTGTTGTCTGTCTCTGCTTCTTTTTCGGATGCTGTGATCTGTGTGGAGTCGCAGTTGTGTTGTTATTCTGACACGGTTGAATGGACTGCTTCCTGCGTTGTGATGACAGGAGATCCAACTGATCACGCTGAAAGTGTTTAGTCCGTCGACGCGAATCCGACTCGGTGGCATCGTGAGCGCTCGTTCGGTGAAATACCTGGGCAAGCTCGCGACGAAGCTCGCAGATCAGGAGACGCGAGACTCGTGGTGGCTCGAGCTGCGCGAAGAGGTGCGTCTTGGTGGACGGAGGCTGTTAAATCGCAGAGCATTGTCCGTGTGCTGCTTCGGACTTATCTTTGTGCGTGTGTTCTTATACTACTCCTTCGTGTAGATCCGAGCACATGCGCAGTCGCTGCAATGCCCGTTCGTGATCGGGTACACCGAGACGTGCACGATCCACGACGACGTGTGCGTCATCTCCGCGACGTGAGTGTGAAGCAACACCCGTTTATGCGGAAATTGGTTCTGTACAATCAGGGATTGCGCTGCTAACCTCTGGGGACTTCAATCCATTTCTGATGCACAGAGGCACTGCTGCGGTGCTGAAGAACCCGACGAAGGAGAAGCCGAAGCGAGAGTCTAGCATGAGCTGCGACGACGCCGACGAAAGCTCATCCACGCTGGCGACAGCATCGCCGATGACGATGAGCACGCCGGAGCTGCTCATCGGTCGTCGGAGCCCGGCGCTGATGCACCTGCAGAACGGTGAGCGAGACGGGCTGCCACCGCCTCGAGGAAAGAGCAGGTATAGAGAGAGACGGCATCCCACATGATCGCACACCTCCTCGCGATTGACCCTTCTCTGCTGGGAACTAACTATGTAGGAAGAGCCGCGTGAACGTCTCGCCGTGTCTGCTCTGCCACATTCCATACTCGCGCTCCTTGGCGCCGTTCTCCAAGTACGTAGCGGCGCAACATCGCAATGTGAAAAACTCGGTTTGACTCACGCTGCTATGCGCTGTGTGGCGATGCAGCATGCGGATGGTGCGCTGCGGCATCTGCGGCAACAAATGGGTGCCCGAGATGCTCATCGCGTCGATCGAGCCGCCGTCGGGACTCGCGATGATGGGCAAAGGCACGTTCATCCAAGCGCGCGTGTGTCGCCAGCGTCGGAAAGGAACGGGCGACGTGAACGCGACGATCGTGTCCGAGTCGCTCCCGTTCTTGGAGTACGAGCTGTATCGCCAGGTATGTTGTGTGGCAACCTTGGACTATGCGAATGCTTTCCCATGCATTGCCGACTAACGGTGCTGCGATACTCTTGGCTTGTGCTCGTAGTTGATCGTGAAGATGAAGGTGCTTGGCGTGAACGCCGTCTTTGGCTTCGACTCGCAGATTCAGGTGTGTGCAACGAGATTCCTAGTTTCGAGACTCGAGACTCACTTGAGGTTGTTGTGAAGGTTGCTGACAATGTTGCTGCCTGGACTTGACAGATCGGAGGCTCGCTGATCGTTGGTCTCATCACTGGAACTGGACTGTATCTGCCGGCGCTGCCGTCACCGCCAACGCTCCGCATCGAGCGAAACATTGATGTACGTACCGCCGCACTCTCTCCATTCACTCGCAGATCATTGACATTGAAATCTGCATACGTGTATCGTTTGCGCAACCAGGTTAAAGATGACGAAGACCGACGTCTCGTGAAGCTGCAAAACCAAATCGAGGCGCTGAGCACTTTCAACAAAGACAAGGCACACCGGATTCGCCATTTCCCACTGTGTTCCGTGCCGAACGCCCGATGTAGGCTAACGATCTCTTGCACGTGTCTCTTGAATGCGGACAGCTCCACAGAGATCGCGTGAGTGTCGTGCAGCCCGAGCACGAGTACTTTGGCAACCGCACGCTTCGCGCGCAGCAGTCTGTCGGCGGATCGTTCAGTTTCGCTCCTGACGACGACGGCAAAGGCTTCAAGCGCTTCCTACTGCCGCCGACGCACTCTCGCCTCGCCCAGCGGCGGATGCGGCGCAAGACCCAGCAGCAGCAGCAGCAGCAACTACAGCAGCAGCAACAGCAGCAGCAACTGCTCGCAGCTACTTCGTTCGAATCTGCGAAAGAGCTCAAAGTCGGAACGGCGACACTGGCAGAAGATCTACCACCAGCAGCAGCAGAAGGGGATTCTGTGCCACCAGCAGCAACGACAGCGGCATCGACGGGCTCTGGTGTTTCTGCTACAGCAGAGAACGAGAGCAAGAACCTCAGTTCGTCCTCAGAGTCCAGCTCCGAGTCGGAAGAAGAGGCGCTCGCCGATGGATTCAGGTATGTCTTTGTGCTTGTGTATCTTTGATCGTTGGCAGGGAGCTCGAAGGTACAGCCGTGCTGACTGATCGTTCGTACTCACTCACCACTGCATATCTCGCAGTGACTCGAAGGACACGTTTGTGCTGGAGATCGACGATGAGACCGACGAAGATCTCATGTCCGTCCTGATCGAGCAGGAGCTGCCCGAGGTACGTAAGCGACGCTCTCTTCGACACACCCTCGCTGCATTTGGATGGGCGGACAGCAGTCGAACGAACTAACGAACTATGCTCGGCACTACGCCTTCACGGTGCGATAGGGCATTTACATGTGCAACACGGATCGCCTGCCTGGCGACTTTGTTCCGGGCGAGAACGTCCACCTCGTTGTGTCGATGAAGCGCGTGGAGTGGGACGAAGATCGCATGCGCGACACGCGTCTGAACGAACTGCTCTCGGTCGTGTTCAAAGAGCTCTTCGCCAGGTACCAACCATCCATTCTCTCCTTTATCTCCACGGATCCACCCACCCATTGTCGAGTCCAACTCACCTGCGAACTTTTCACGTGGCTTCTTCATTTGTTCCAAAGTTTGCTCTTCAAGATCCGCTCGTACGCTCCATGCGCGATCTGTGGCGTGAAGACGCGCACAGCTGTTGCGTCCGAGACCATGGTAGGCTGATTCATGTGCGCTGCGTGGGAACCACCACTGCTCATGTTTTTCTGTCTTCTGTGTGCATCTA
>JAADWH010000515.1:0-20272 GCA_023335995.1 Globisporangium nagaii
CACCTCGTGAATTGCACACCCAAGCTCACGACGAAAATGCCACGCATGGATGACGATATCAGCCACGACGAGCAGGAGCTCCGTCGCCGCCGCAACAACTCCCATCACGCGCAGCGCAGCAACCCGTTCTTCGGAGTCAGCGAAGCGCTGCTCGCCTGCCTCTGGCTCGTGGACGTCGTGCTCAACTCGTCGATCGAGTTCGGCGACCTCCCCGGCCAGCACAGCTCCTCGAGCAGCGCAAACAACACGATCCTGACCATGTGCGTGGCAAAGCGGCGTCATGACACCTCGCTGGCAGCGCTAATGCACATACGATCGCGCATGCAACGCAGGGTGCAGGCGCTGCTGCAGATCTTCGCGCTCGTCGCCTTCTTCGCGCTGCTCGGCGCCACGTTCCTCTTCCGCAGCGGGCTCTTCTACCTTTTGTACGCCGAGTTCCGCCCGATCATGCTCGTGCACCCGGCGTACATCCTGCTCACAGTCTTCCTCGGGATGGCACGGATCGTGAGTGGATTCGATGTGTGTCTGTGTGCGTCTGTGTGTGTGTTCACTGAGACGGACACTCGCTTTCGACGGCGCTCATGGAGACTTGTTGGTGCGTGAGCTGTTTGCAGAATCACCTGAACGACGGCGGAGTGCTCATCGAGGTCTGGGATATGGACGGCTACCCCGTGCTCTCGTGCATCCAGAAGCTAGGTGCAGCATACCTATCTCGCACACTACCGATGGTGTTTCATCGAGTCTGATCTGCTTTGTTTCCCATCCTTCGGAATGTCTGCATGCCAAAGGAGCGGTGTCGTACTATGCATGCAGCGTTCGCGCAGTCGAGAAGCTCCGACACCCAAAGTTCTACTCTCACGAGCACTGGATGCGATAGTGCATATGAGTAAGGATGACTAGCCTGTCACTCCGACGCAACACAAGAGACGAATCCTAACTCCGTCGTAGCATCATGGCTTTATGGCATTGCCTCGCTCCATCCTCTCTTTCTCCTTATCATCCCAACTCTGCTTACAGCGGACGCTGCACCTTGGCGAGATCCCACTCCATCACGGGCTCGTTCTCGCGCGCAGTGAGGATCTCGAAGCCGGTCTCGGTCACGAGGATCGTGTGCTCGAACTGCGCCGAGCGCGAGCCGTCGAGCGTGGTGTCGGTCCAGTCGTCTGGCCACATCTTGTCCTTCCACGTGCCAACATTGATCATCGGCTCGATCGTGAAGATGTGACCGGCCTTCATCACGCCCACCGCCTTGTTCTTCGCGTAGTGTGGGACGTTCGGCGTGCAGTGGAAGAGCGAGCCGATGCCGTGACCGCAGTACGTCTTCACGACCGAGAAGCCCTGCGCGTCCGCAGTCGCAGCGATGTGCTTGCCGAGCTCGCGGTACATCGTTCCCGGACGCACGAGGCTCATCGCGGTCTGCAGACACTCGAACGCGTTCTTCACCAGCCGCACGCCTTCGTCATCCACGTTGCCCACGAGGAACGTCTCGTTCAGGTCGGCGTGGTACCCGTCCTTGTACACCGAGATGTCGAGGTTGACGATGTCGCCATCTTCAAACGGACGCGAGTCCGGGATGCCGTGGCAGATCACTTCGTTCACCGACACACACACCGACTTGGGGAAGTTGTAGTAGTTCAGCGGCGATGGGTAGCAGCCGCGCTCGATGCACGCGTCGAACACGACGCGGTCGATCTCGTCGCCCGTGACACCCACGCGCAGCGCTCGGCCAGCCACGTCGAGTACCTCGCGGCCCGCACGGCACGCGGCGCGGATGCCTTCGATCTGCTTGGCAGTGTACACGGGGATCTTGTTGTCCGACTGCTGCTCCGACACCGGGATGCCGGTCAGCCAGTAGTCGGGCTTCTGGATGTGCTCCGGCACGCGCTGCATCGGCGACACGACGCCCGGGCGTATCTTCCCCGTGAACTCGAAGCCGTCGAACGGGTCCCCCGACTTTCTGGCGCGCGCGGCTTCCTGCTGCTGCTGCTCGCTCGCGAGCGCGTCCGTGAACATCTTGTGCAGCGCCTTGTGCGTGGACCAGTAGCCCTTGAAGCATGCCTGCGAGCAGAAGGTGCTCATGGCCGGCGGGATGCCGAGCTTCTTGCACGACGGGCACACGAGCGCGCCGCGCTTCGAGCACGTCGGGGTCACGCACGCCGCTCCGTCCATCGCTTTTTCTCGTTCGCTTCTCGTCTTGGCGCTTTGGGTGAGTGGCAGCTGTCTCGATGCGACTCGATCGCTTTTCGCTGCATTAATTGGCTCGGCTGCATTTGCAGTCGCATCCGCCATTTCGTCCAATCCGCGCTTCACTCTCAAAGTCGCCTCGCCATTTTCAGCGAATCAGCGCACCGAGACAGCCATTCGTCTGCAGAGTGATGGTTGCAGCTTCAATCCGACGCACAAACGGACATCAATCAGCCAAGAACACCAGCAGGCGTCGCTCGAGAGATATCGCTTGTGCCATCGCAGCACTAGCTCCTGTGCGCGCTCACGTGACGGCTGAAAAGTGGCAGTGCGCGCCACTCGTCTCAAAGGACGACGAATGACGCAGTATGTCGAAGTGGTGACTCCAGGACGCGCAGTAGCGCAGGTGATTGATGACGCAGAGCAGGTCCGCTCCTGCTGCGCTGTGGGAATGAGTAGCGTATCTGTGTGTGTATATGATATGGTTCACACTGATGGCGATGCGTGTGTGTGGACGAGGGCAGGACTCGAGCGAGCATCAGCTGCAGCTGGAGCGAAGTGCGTACGAAGTCGTGTCTTACCGCAGTGTGTCGGCAACGCGCTAACCGAAGCCTCCTTCCGTACATGTCTGCAGTGCGCCACCGAGCGCAGCTCGACCAGCGGCGGATGCAAAGCGACATGAGCAGCTACGTGAGGGACCCTGACGGCGCTCGCTCCGTCGCGCGCGTGTACGAGCCGAGTCTTCAAGAGCGAGTGCGAGCGGCGCTCGAGGGAAGATGGGGCTTCTACCTCGAGATCCTCAACTTTGTGCTCAGTGTGCTGATCTTTTCCGTCTACATCGCCGAGGTGAGCTGGCTTCTCCGCGCTTTGGCTGTTGCTTTATCATGGTTCTGATTTGAGTGTCACTTTTGGCTCGGTGTGCAGCTCTATGACAGCTCGCTGCAGTCGTCGACTCCTCGGCGGTGCTTTGAGATCGCCGTGACGATATTTTTCATCATCGATCTGGTGCGAACTGCTCTGCGATGTGACTGCGCTGCTCATATTGCCTTGCTAACAGATTTATATTACGTTTGCAGGTGCTGCATCTATTTGTCGCTCCAAGTCCGTGGCGATACCTCTGGTCTCCGCATGGGATCATCGATCTCCTCACGATCATCCCGTCGCTGATTGTCGTGCGTAGCAACCTGGGTGTCTGTTTAAGCTTGTTGGCTGCTTGGTATGAGTGTGCTGACAGTGCGTCTGCGAACGGTGCTCAGTTCATGGTGCCAGCAACTCGGTCGCAGCTCTTCTTTGTGCTGCGCGTGCTGCGGATCTTCCGAGCGCTGAGGGTGCTGCGCCTGAAGCAGTTCATTCGGTTTAAGAAGAGCAAGTTTGACTACGAGGTATGGGCATTCGGTTGGCACAGCTCTGTCCTGCTGCTACGATGGTGCAAGAGTGGAAGAAGCTCAGGCGTGCTGTCTGCATGTGTGCTGTGGTGACTACAGCTCGCAGTGTTCATTCTCTCGTCGATCGCCGTGATCCTCTGCGCCGCTGGCATGTTCCACGCGCTCGAAGAGAGCTACTACATCAGCAACGACCAGACGCTGCTCTTCCACGAAGCGCTCTATTTCGTTCTCGTCACGATTGCGACAATCGGTGCGAAGCATCTCCATACTGCAGTCGTCACTTCGTGCTAACAGACTTGCTTCTTTGTTTTCTTTGTTGCACTCAGGCTACGGAGACATCTCGCCGAAGACGACAATGGGTCAGGTATTCGTGATCGTGCTCATCGTCGGGATCTTCACGATCGTGCCACACGAGGTCAACAAGCTCAACCAGCTCGCAAAGCAGAGCCACGAGTGGGACAGGGACTACATCCCGAAGAACAACTCGTCGGGCCACGTGATTGTCTCGGGCCGCGAGCTCACGACCAACGCTGTGCTCGACTTCCTGCACGAGTTCTACCACGTGAGCCGCGGCAACATCCACTTGGACGTGGTCTTCCTCAGCGATTCTCCGCCAAGTCAGGAGCTCTGCCGTGTCCTCTCGGCCGAGAAATACCGCTGGCGCACCTGCTACTTGTGCGGCAGCCTCGCGAACTCAAGCGACCAGCAGCGCGTGCAGCTAGGCAACACGACCGCCGTGTTCCTGCTCGCGACGAAGCACGCGAACCGGAACCCAGTCGAGCAAGACGCGACGACGATTCTCCACACGCTTTCCGTGCGGAACTTTGCCGACAGCTACGGCAAACTCTTCGACATCTACACGCAGCTGCTCTCGCACCAGGAGCAGCACGAGATGGCGTCGCTCTTCCTCGGCGCCAACACGATCTCCACTGCGACGCTGAAGAACATGATCCTCGCGCGGTCTGCTGTGTGTGCGGGGGCGAGCACGCTCATTCTCAACTTGCTTCACTCCATCGACCTGTCTGAGTACTCGAAGCGGCAGAGCTGGACCAAGCTCTGGATCCAAGAGGTGGAGTATTGTTTGCTCTGAAGCTTGTTGCTGCTGCTGCTGCTGGAAAGCTGCTCCTCAATCGACTGAGTCTGTTGCTTGTCTGACTTCGCTGCTTGTACAAACCTCCAAGTACCTCGATGGCATCTGCCACCAGATCTTCCCGATGATCTTCACCGAGAGATTCCAGTTCGAGAGGTACGAGGACGTCGCGCGCAACGTGTACGAGCGTTACGGATCGATTCTCTTCACCGTGTACGACAAAAAAACTCAGCGACGCGCACACGAAGCGATTGTTCCCGGCGCAAGCGCTGCAGACACTGGCGCACTGCCGCTCGCGCCGTTCAAGAGCTACATCTGCGAAGGGTTCGTGTGGCTGCTCGCACATGTCCGTCCTTGTAGTGAGCTGCACGTGTTCGTGGGACTGACCTTGCCGACCCCTTCTGCGTGCATCTCTACAGCGACATTGGCTTTGTGATCGCGAAATCGGCGTCCGTCGTACTCCACATCGTGAATACTTACGGCCATTGGCGAGAGGAAGAGAGCGCTTCGCTGAGCGACCGGCAGCAAGGCTCGAGCACGAATGTACTGCCCGTGCGGGTCTCTTCCGACACGCTGCTGCGACGCCCGTCACCTCAAAACAGCAGCTTCCGACAGTCCGCACGTGTGATCGACTCCATCAGCGATCCTTCTTCGATGGGCAGCAGAAACAAGAGCAACCGCAGCAGACAACCAAAAGCTGAAGGCAAGATCGATTACCGAGAGCGCAAGTGGCGGAAAGATCAAGACGACGAGCTCGAGTGCTCGCAGGTGACAAGCGAGCGGGCGATCAAAGTGACGCTGAATCCAATTGACGAGCTCGACACGGCAGCAGCTGCGTCTACTCCTGCTGCAGACAAGACGGCTGCACTGCACGGCTCCAGCGTTCTGGAGGCTGCGCGATCTCGCAGAAGCGGTGCGGAGCGAGATGTACAAGACGCGCTCACGACGGAACACTTTCGCACCGACGTGAAGCACATGTCGGGTCACTACGTCATTTGTTCGGGTCGACTCTCCGAATCGCTGGCGCTCGTCAAGTTCCTGCGCGACTACTACCAGTACGAGCACCAAGTCCGGTCTCGAAAGCAAGCAGCACAGTCAGGCGCGAGCGCGCTAAAGCGGCACCAACAGCTCTCGCTGCGGCTCTCGCATCGCTGCTTTGTGCTGCTCGTGGAGACACTGCCCGATGCGAAGAGTGTCATGGACGTGCTTGAAGAAGGCGATTTCACCGAGAAAGATGTGCTCCAAGACGTGTACTTTGTCGCCGGGAGCTCCTCGAAAGCGAAGGATCTCGTGCGCGCTGGAGCTCCTCGCGCTTGTCATGTGATTGTGCTACCAGTGGAAGACCAACCAGCTGCCGTGCCAAGCAGTGCGAGCAAACCATTCAAGTCACTGCTGCAGGCAGCTACGAACGCTGAGCCACTCGCCCAGGACGACGAGAACTGCTTGGCAGACTTCGGCGTGATCAGCTCCATGCTCGCGCTCGAGATGGCGCGTCAACAGCATCTGCAGCTCGGAGGTCTCCACAGAAGCCCCGTGTCGCCACGAAGACGCCTCGCAAGCCGATCTCTCAGCTTCGATTTTGCCACTCCGGCTGGCGGTGTGGAGGCGACCGCACCGTCGTATCAGCGAGAGGTCGAGCAGGGACTCCCGCTTGAGAGCATCAAGCTGCGCATGCTCGAGCGCTTTCCGGATCTGGACCCGACCGTGTTCCGTGACAAGGGCGAGGTGATCGAAGCGCGGCTGCACCAGTACGACGCCAAGCACTCGCATGCAGCAAGTGAGCAGCTACCTGCCGACTCGACCATCTCGCTGTTCCAGGCAGAGAATACGCTCGGAGTCTTCCAGCACACGAACAACGCACGCTTCTGCCGACCCCGCGACCATGAGGTCTGCCACGACGAGTACCCGTGTCTCGCGCCGTCGTTCGCGAGTGGCAACGTCTTCCTCTCTGGCGTGCTGGATCGCATCGTCTGCCAGAGCTTCTACAACCCGTACATCACGGACGTGATCGAGTCGCTGGCGTCTGGGAGCACTTCGTCGACAGCTTCTCCGTATTCTCGTGGCGGATGCGGGGGCGGCATGAGCAGCGGGAACTCGTTTCGTCCAGCGAGTGGCGCCGGTGGTCATCATTCCCACCTGCATAGTCGTCGCCGCTTGTTTCGTATCCAAGTGGACGAACAGTTTGTCGGCGGCAAGTTCCTGGACGTCTTCATGGAGCTGCTGCGGCTCGACATGCTCGCGATCGGACTCTTGCGCGCGCCAAACCCAATCTTTGAGAACCTGCTCCCGTACGTGTACACGTGCCCGGATCCTGAGACGCTGGTGCACGCGAACGACAAGCTCTTCGTGCTGGGATGAAGAGCAGCTTTGTGGTTCCAAAGGCAGGGCAAGCAACCAAACTCGATTGCATCGATAGCTCTTGTAAATTAAGCAAGCAGGTTCGGTTGTGCGCGCACACGAGACTACTTCTTCTTTGCTGGCGCGCGTGTGGGCTTTGCAGCTGGCGCCGGCGCTTTCTTCGGCGGCCCTTTCGCCATGCTGTCGCGCTGCGTCTTCTCTCGGCAGAACGTGATGTGGCGCTCAGCAGCCTTGTCGTTGAACCGCCGACTGCAGTACTCGCACTGGATGAGGCTCGGGTCCGGCGCCGACGGCTTCATGGGCGGCAGCTCGCGGCCCTCTTTCAGCGCGACCGTGACGTCGCGACTCGCCTTCATGGCGTCGCGGAACGCGCTGCTCTTGGACTTCCAATCAGCCTTCTTCGCCGCCAGCGGCTGCTCTTCCGCAGATCCTCCTTTCTTGCCATGGCCGCCGCCGCCGCCGCTCTTTCCAGATGACTTCTTGGCGATCTTCTCGGCCTCCGTGCCTTCCAGGCGCTTCGCCGCCATGTTGAAAACCTTGCGCTGCGCTGAGAACACTTTCTCGCAGATCTTGCGGTGCTTGGAGAACGACGTGAGGTTGAAGCGCCGGTGGCAGTTGTCGCACTCCTCCATCTCTTCGTCCGCATCCGCGAACTCGTCCTGGACAAGACGGCATATACCAATTGAGTTCGACGCGTCAAATAGCACACAGCCAGCAAACGCAATAGGCTTCGCACCAGATCATCCGGCATGGTATATCCGCTAGCGATCGGTGGCGGGTAGTCGTCCTGCGGCTCCTCCTGCACTGCTTGCTGGCGACCCCGCGCGGCAGGTACTGGTGGGTTCCTGCCTGCTTTTGACGTGGAAGCAGGTGCAGCAACTGGAGCTGGAGCTGCGCGTCGCGGTGCTGCAACTGCTGGCGCCGCAGACGGAGCTTGTGATCGCGAAGTAGACGACGGGTTTCTTGCCGAGTGCACTCCCGAAGAGCTCTTCTCCACAAAGAGCGACGCCTGGTTCGTCGGTGCGCTCCGGGATTTTCTGCGCGACATTTTGGACTTGAGCAGCGCCAACGAGCTCTGCCAAGAGATCGGAATGAGAATGGGGCTCCTTGTCCACATCCAGACGATCGAACCGAGCAAACCTACGCTCAGATGGCTTACCTCCATTTCGTGCTGCGCGCCATTGTACAACCGCGATGAGTTGGACTGGCACGCGTACGGGTCGTCAGCACTGCCAGCCGGAGGCTTCATCTCTCGCTTTCGAACCGGCGGGTCTGGACGCGAGGAGGCAGCAGCCACGCTCGCGCCTCCAGCGCACTGCGGACAGCCGCAGCTCGAGTTGCGTAGACACGGACCAGTGTGTCTCGCCGTCGACTGCGCGCTCGGGTTGGCGCGACGGATCGGCAGGTCGTCCAGTTCCTTCCCTGTGGTGCGTTTCACTTCGCGGAACAGAGTGTCATGCTCTGAGCGAACCCTCGAATGAGCCACATGCGAGCGATGGGACGAGAGAACCTCAACAAAGGCACGAAGTGCAGCTGGGGGTTTGCGAAAGCGTACCTGGCTCGAGCGGCGTCGGTGACAGACTCGCCGCGCTCTGCTTTGCCGGCGGCTTCTTCGGATACTTGCGCGACAGGTTGTCGAGCGCGTCCGTGTCGCCCGTCGGAGCTTCGTCATCATCATGATTATTGTTATTACTACGGGATGCAGAGTTATTGGAAGGAGCCGGGACTCGCTTCGCTGTGACGCAAGAGGCGGCGTCTTCAGCACTCATGCGCATAACCCGAGACAGCACAAGGCAGAGCAAAGCAAAAGCATATGCAGAGCGAGGCAGCGCGACATACCCGGTCGGATCGGCATGTCGTCGAACGAGTTGGACGCCGGCAGTCGGTGCGCCTCTTGCTCTTCGCGCGAAGTCGCTTCCGGCGTTTTCGACTTTGGGTTCGTCCTGTGCACAGCAATATAGCAGTACACGCACAGAAGCGTCAGCACACCGCCAGCGCGATACAGACGCGACTCAGGGGTGGACGCAGCGAGCAAGCGAAGAGGTACGCACTTTGGCGCGAACGTGTGGTCGTCCGAGAAGACGCCTTTGGAGCGCTGCTCCCTCAGATCGCGCGCGCGATCCTTCTTCTCCTGCTGCTTCTTCGCGTAGTCGGTCGGGTCGCAGCGCAGCCGCGTGGACGCCGCAGACTGCATGGCGCTTGGCTTGTGTGATGCGGAGATGGCGACACGACGCGCGCGCGCACGCTTGGGTCGTGAAGTGGTGTGCGCGGCGAGTGCAAATGCGGTTTTGGTGCAGCCTGCTGCACGGAGCCTGAAACGGCGCAGCCCAAATAGCGCTGTCTTGATTGGCGGACAGAAATAGCTCCTGGCCGCTGATTGGCCACGTGGCGGCTCATACTCCAGGTTTAGATCGTGAGTCTGGAGTCTGGAGTCTGTTCTCGACTCCAGCCACCAGACTCCAGAGCAAGACGCAGATTCGGGAGGAGCACCGACGTGCTGCTAATGATCAGGATCATGCTCCAGGTGGCGACGCGGATGGGCTCTGGATGAGTATATTTAAACGCTGACGATCTCTCTTCTCTCTTCTCTCTCTCTCTCTCTCTCTCTCGGCGTCCCTCCACAGCTTCGACTCAGCGAGCCACAGGTGTTGTGAGCAGATTCGAGACTACCTCGCCCACCCACGGCTGCGAGAACTGATGCGGGTGCGGCACGTTGATCTCGTCCGTCTCGGCTTCTGCCACGAGGAGCTACACATGTGACGGGATATGCATTAGCAACCAGAATGGCGGATTCATACAATAGAAGCGACGCAAGCCCATCTGAGAAAGCACGCACCTGCTGGTCAGCTTGCTGCGATTGCGCCACGTCCTTCATGAACCCCACGGGGTCCTCGGCAAACTGGCCCATCCACTCGCGCTTCCGGCAGTGCTCGTGCAGGCGCTCGACGATGTCGCTTTCCTGCTGCGTGAGCAGCTCCAGATCTTTCTGCTGCTCCTGGACGAGCTCTTCCCACTCGACCAGCACGCGCTCGCGCGCTTTCTCCAGCGGATCCACTGCGCCAACGTCCACGTCGAAGAACTTCTCGTCCAGCACGCCAGCGGACTCTGACGACGAGTCTAAGAGACTCAGCGTGTACTCCAAGTCGATCGAGTTCACGGGCGTCAGGTGCGGCTTGAGCGCGACGACAACGGACGAGAACGCCAGCTGCTCGCAGTCAAACACCTGCGCGAGCGTGCCATCGCACACGACGACGCGGCAGTCGTCCTCCTTGATCAAGTCCTTACGCTTGATGTACTCCCAGATCGCCATCACGATGTTCTGCTTCGTGAACGCTTTCGCGGGGCTCAGGTACGTGCCAATCGCGCTCTGCAGCTGCGGTGAAATGGAGTAGCGCTCGGGCATCTGCGCTGGCAGAAGCTTGATCCGCACCGTGTGCGGCACGTGGCCGCTGCGTGACACCTCCAGACCGTCCACGTCGTGGTGCGCCTTCTGGAAACTCGTCCACTCAATGATCGAGTCCGCGTAGATCCGCGGATCGAGCTCGATGGTCGCTTTCCGAAAGTACGTCGAGAAGTTCTGCCATTTTGATACACATGCGACGACAAACAGCAAACATGATAATGAATTTGGCAGGCGTATCACAAAATCAGCGCATCTGCGTGCATACCACAACGCTCGGCACGCCGAGTCTGGAGTCGGCGGCTTCGATGCGCAGCGTCCATCGACCGGGCGTCGCTGGGGCCTCTTCCGACTCGGACTGGACTGGCGGCGTGAACGTGTGATACAAGCGGATGCGCAGCTCCTTGGAGTCCGTCTGTCCAAGAACATCACAGTGAGCATGTGAAGAACACCGCAGTGCGTGTGTGCAAGCGCGGCGTACCTTGCGCGGGTAGAGCCGATTGGTCTTGAGCTCCTGCGTCATGTTGCGGATTTTGTCGTCGAGCTGGCTGTGCGCCGCCTGCGCGCGCTTGAGCAGCTCGATCTCCGTCGCGATCGGCCAGTCGCCATCGAAAAGCCCCTGGCACCCACACCCACGAGCACATACAGACAGACACGTGTGAGCTCTCATCCGACGCGGCAGTCTTGGACGCGCTTCCGCTGCGCGCGCTCACCTGCGGCAGCTCGGTCGGCATGTTCGCCTCGTCTTTCGTGTTTGGTAATTGGCGCCAGCTCAAAATGGCGGAAACGTGTGTCCCACACCACTACTCAATGTACCGGGCAGATGTTTACTTACCTTCTTAAATTTAGCAAAACCCCTTATATTTCACATCAAGATACCAAAGTGAGAGTAATGCCCCTTTTTATAGCTGCAAAATAAACCTATGTAAGTTCCAGCATCTCCCTTTCCGATTCCTCCCGCTTTCGCAGTGGAAAAGCGCAGGACGATCGCACGCGCGCCGGTGTGTCGGCATCTCCACGACGCAGCAGGCAGAGGAGCTGAGGCGCAGCAGCAGCAGACGCATCTAGCAGACACACACACAGAGAGAACAGGCGTCAAGGGGAACCCACCACACGCACACACACACGATGGCGGGCGACAGTCTGGGTCGCTTCCTCCCGGGGCTGCGGAGCCAGAGCAGCACGATCCGCCACCGCGCGGCGCGCGATCTGCGCAAGTTCATCGAGTCCGAGTCGCGCGACCTCTCGCACGCGCTGTACATGAAGTGGGTGACCGACATCAGCTCGCGCCTCATGGATCTGTGCAACTCGAACGACACGCTCGACCGCATGGGCGGCATCGCGGCCATGGACGAGCTCGTGGAGCTCTTCATCGCCGAGCGCAACGACCAGACGATCATCGAGTTCGCGCACTCGCTCACCAAGGTGTTTGAGAAGATCCCGGCCGCGGACACGCCGACGCTGCGGCTCGCGGCCAAAGCGCTCGGCCACATCGTGTCGACGGGCGGCACGAGTCTCATCGAGTTCGTGGAGGACTACCACGTGCGGCCGGCGCTCGAGTGGCTCAAGAACGAGACGTTCCACGTGCGCCGCCACGCCGCCGTGATGATTCTCAAGGAGCTCTCGGTGAACGCGCCGTCGACGTCGTTCCGCTACATGGACCGGTACTTCGATTTCATCTGGAGCGCGTTCTGGGACACGAAACTCGTCGTGCGCGTGAGCGCGTCTGAGTCGCTGCAGACGTGCTTCTCGCTCATCCAGCAGCGCGAGTCGAACCGCAAGAGCTCGTGGTACTCGCGCGCGCTGGACGAGGCCGAGAGCGCGTTCCGCAAGAACTCGTCGGACGCCACGCACGGCGCGCTGCTCATCATCAACGAGCTGCTGCGCAACACGGGCGACTTCATGCACGCGCACTACGCGCGCGTCTGCGAGCTCGTGTTCAACCACCGCGAGCACAAGAGCGCGACCGTGCGGTCCGCGGTCGTGAACCTCTTCCCGCGACTCGCCAAGTTCAACACGTCGGCGTTCGTCGAGAAGTTCTACCGCCCGTGCATGCGCCACCTGCTCGAAGTACTCTTCTCCGCGACCACGACGATCCGCGCCGACGCGCTACTCTCGATCGGCAAGCTGTCGCTGGCGATCGGCCCGTCGCTCGCGCGCGACGAGCAGACGCTGTCGTCCATCATGACTGGCATCAAAGTGGGGTTGCAGGTCAAGAAGAAGGACTTGGACACGCACAAAGAAGCGCTCGCGTGTCTGCGCATGCTCGCCGAGGCTGTCGGGCCAGGGCTTGTACGCGTGGACATTGAAGCGATGGTCTCGCCGCTCTTCCAGAACGACCTCGACTCGTCGCTCGTCGAGACGCTGACGACTATTGTGAAGAAGATCCCAGCGCACCGGCAGATCATCCAGCAGAAGCTCTTTGAGCGCCTGAGCGCGATCCTGAGCCTCGGGCGTCTCGGTGACGGCTCGGGGCTGTCCACAACGCCCACGAGCCGCGGCCGAACCAAGACGTCGTCCATCTCCGTGACGTCCGGTATGCTCTCGATTTTCTCGTCCGCGATCAACACGACGAAGCAGAACATCAATATGATTGGCGCTGGCTCGTCGTCCTCGGACTCGTCGGGGCTCTCGGGCTCGAGCTCCATGATGGACGTGTCGTCCACGATCGCGATGCAGGCGCTGGCGCTCGAGACGCTCGCGACGTTCGACTTCCAGGGCAACCGGCACATCCCGATCATGCAGTTTGTGCATGAGACAGTCGTCAAGTTTCTCGACCACGAGGTCGCGGCGATCCGCAAGAGTGCTGCGATCACGTGCTGCAAGCTGCTGCTGCCGCCAGGCGAAGAGCGCGGTGGGGTGCTCGCGACGTCCGAAGACTTCTCGAGCCCCGTCACGGCAGTGCTCGAACGCCTCCTGACTGTCGGCATTGCAGACACAGAGGCGAGCATCCGCCTCCAGGTGCTCGCGTCGCTCGACTCGCGCTTCGACCCGCTGCTCGCGCAGAACGACAACCTGCGGTGCCTCTTCATCGCCCTCAATGATGAGGTGTTTGAGATCCGCCAGAAAGCCATGAGCATGCTCGGCCGCCTCACGCACCACAACCCGTCGACTGTGTTGCCGTCGCTGCGCCAGACGCTGGTGCAGCTGCTCGCGGAGCTCGAGTTCAGCGGCGACACGCGCGGCAAAGAGGAGGGCGCGCTGTTGATCGGCTGTCTGCTGCGCTCGGCAGGCCAGCTCGCGAAGCCGTACGTACTCCCGATCCTCAAGGCGCTGATGAAGAACCTGCGAGAAGACTCGGCGCGCCGCAGCCACAGCCGCAGCACCGTGACTGTGAGCAAAGCGATCCTCGCGACACTTGGAGACCTGGCAGAGGTCGGCGCGCAGGAGCTGACACCGTTCCTGAGCCAGCTGCTGCCGGAAGTGATCGACGAAATGCGCGACTCGAGCAACCCGCAGATCTTGCAAGTTGCGATCAAGACGCTGGGGCAGCTGGTTTCATCAACGGGCTACGTCGTGCTGCCGTACCACGAGTACCCGGAGCTGCTCGACTTGCTCTGTGAGGCGCTGCAGAAGTCTGGCGACGCGAACGAGCCGCTGCGCATCGAAGCAGGACGCACGCTCGGCATCATTGGCGCGCTCGACCCGTACAACCTGCGGCTGTTCCATCTCCAGAAGCAGGGCAAGATCACGAAAGCGCCGACGAAGGAGTTCCGCAGCGGAGCTCTTGGCGCCGCTGGTGCTGGTGCGAACTACAATGTCAACGCACTCCCGGGCGGGACGCACATGGTGGACATTTCCATGGTCAACGGCAACGGCGGCGGCGCGGTGAACTTTGGCGGCGTGGCAGCGACCGGCGATAACGCGCTGAACGGCTTTGGCAACGCGTTCCCAGCGTGGACGGGCGTCGGCGACGACGAAATGAAGCTTGACGTGCCGCTGCTGCTCGCAGAGCCGCGCAAGGAAGCACAGAAGGACAAGCAGACGAGCGGGAAGATGTCGAACGTCCAGCTCGAGGCGCCGCCTGACGACATCCTACCATCGATGATCGGCGACTCGGCGCAGTACTTCCCGACTGTGGCCGTGAACGCGCTGATCCGTATCCTGCTGGAGCCGCGCAACTCGGTGCACTACCAGGGCACGTTCGTTGCGATCATGTACATTTGCAAGAGCCAGCGCAAGCGCGTCGCGGCGCACCTGGACAAGATCATCCCGGCGTTCCTGTACACGATGGAGAAAGTGAATCGCTCGCTGCGCAAGTTCCTCTTCGAGCAGCTCTGCGACCTCGTGCAGATCGTCGAGGAGCAGATCCAACCGCACTTGGACCACGTCGCGATGCTCTCAATTGTGCACAGCTACTGGGACGACCACCTCGAGGAAGTGCTGAACCTCGTGAAGAAGCTCGCGAACTCGCTCGGCGAGCACTTCCGCGTGTACCTTCCGGATCTGATCCCGCAGCTGCTGCGCGTGATCCGCACCGAGCGCGACAACACGAGTCGCCCACGCACGCTGCTCGTGCTCAAGACGTCGGTGTCTTTGGGACGCCTGCTCGACGGGTACCTGCACCTGATCATCCCTGCGCTCGTGGCGCTGATCCAGAGCGATGCGGACTTGAATGCACGCAAGCAGGGGCTCGGCTCGCTCGGCTCGCTCGTGAAGAAGCTCAATGTGAGCGTGTACGCGTCCAAGATCATCCACATGCTCGCGCGCGTGATCTCGTCGCAGCACGAGCTCGTGTACCTCGCGATGGACTGCCTGTGCTGCATGGTGTACACCATGGGCGACGACTATGCGATCTTCGTGCCGGTGATCAGCCAGGTGCTCGGCCGCCAGACGTCGCGCAACAACGACATCTTCGATCGCTACGACCTGCTCGTGTCCAAGATCCTCAAGCACCAGCCGCTGCCGGTGGCGTCATGGGCGACTGATCCGTTGAAATCGCGCGCTGACGCCTCGACGGACGCGAAGGACGGCGCCAGCGCTCAGGAAGAGGCGAAAGCGCTGCCGTGCGACCAGAAGAATCTGATGAAGGCGTGGGAATCGTCGCAGCGAAGCACGAAGGAAGACTGGACCGAGTGGATGCGCGCGTTCTCCGTGGAGCTGCTGCGTGAGTCGCCGTCGCCGGTGCTGCGCGCGTGCAAGGAGCTCGCGTCGGTGTACCAGCCGCTCGCGCAGGAGCTCTTCAACGCGTCGTTTGTGAGCGTGTGGCCGCACTTGAGCTCCCCGACACAGGACAATCTGATCCGAGCGCTCGAGACAGCGTTCCAGTCGTCGCATCTACCGTCCGAGATCCTGCAGACGCTGCTGAACCTCGCAGAGTTCATGGAGCACGACGACCAGCCGTTGCCGATCGACATCCGTCTGCTGGGCTCGCTCGCAGAGAAGTGCCACTCGTTTGCCAAGGCGCTGCACTACAAGGAGCTTGAGTTCAACACGAACCCGAGCGCCGACGGCATCCAGGCGTTGATCAGCATCAACTCGAAGCTCAACCAGCCCGAAGCTGCGCGAGGTATCCTGAAGTACGCGCAGACGCTGCTGCCGAGCATTGAGGTGAAGGCGTCGTGGCACGAGAAGCTGCTGCGCTGGGACGACGCGCTCACAACCCACGACCGCATCCTCAAGTCCCATCCAGACAACGTCGAAGCGATCTTTGGCAAGATGCGCTGCTTGTACGCGATCGGCGAGTGGCGCAAGCTGAACGACCACGTGCAGGAGACGTGGGCGAAGATCTACGGCGAAGACCGCGACCCGAACAGCGAGCAGGGCGGCGGCAAATTGCTCGACGTACCACCCGCACTGAAGAAAGAGCTGTGCAGCAGCGGCGCGCGCGTGGCGTTCTCGCTGCAGAACTGGGACGCGATCCCGAAGTACATAAACTCGGACATGGACGAGACCGAGTCGCACCTGTTCCAGGCTGTGGTCGCGATCCGCCGCATGGAGCTCGAAGAAGCGCTGAGCTCGATCTACAACTGCCGCAAAGTCATGGACCCGACGCTGCGGTCGCTGGTCAGCGAGAGCTACTCGCGCGCGTACCTGCCGTCGATCGTGAACCTGCAGATGCTGACCGAGCTGGAGGAGATCGTCGCGTACCTCAAGACGTTCGCGTACAAGAACAACGGCGAGCTCACGCTGCTCTCTGCGCCATCGCAGACGACCTCGCGACGTAAGCAGAGCATCAGCAGCCTGAATTTTGTCTCGTCGTCGTCGTCGACGTCGTACGACCACGAGAAGCGTGCCGCTTTGACCAAATTGCAGACTGTGTGGACGCGGCGCGTGCTCGGCGTGGACCGCAACATCCAGGTGTGGCAGAGCCTCATGCTCGTGCGCTCGCTCGTGTTCGACCCGCGCGAGGACGTGGATATTTGGCTCAAGTACGCGCGCTTGTGTCGCAAGTCGGGGCACATCAATATGGCTGCGAGTGCGCTGTGGCGCGTCGGTGCGCAGCCATTCATCCGCAGTGTGCAGAAGGACCCGTACAACCCGCTGCCGATCAACTTTGGCGAGAGCGGCGTGTCGGCCAACCGCTACGGCTTTGCGAACGGCGTCGCGTCACTGGCGGACGGCTCAAGTGCAGACCCGCGCGTGGCGTTCAGCTACTTGCGCCATTTATGGGCGGAGAACAAGGAGGACATCGCGCTCAAGCAGATCACGCACTTCATCGACGCGCTCGAGCAGCACGGCGACGAGAAGAACGAGGACATGGTGAAGCTGCGCGTGCAGGTGTACATCCAGCTGGGCGAATGGCAGATGTCGCTGCTCGAGCCAAAGAAGCAGTCGGACGAGGTTTTCGACCAGGTGCTCGGCTGCTTGGAGACTGCGACGAAGCTCGACCCGACAAACCACCGCGCGTGGCACGAGTGGGCGTTGATGAACTTCCGCGCGCTTGAGGCGACGGTGAAGGACCAGAACGACCCGAACCAGGTGAAGCGGTACGCCGCGCCGTCGATCCAGGGCTTCTTCCGCTCGATCTCGTTCGGGCATACGCGCTACGACGTGACGAAGGATGTGCTGCGACTGCTCACGCTCTGGTTCGCGCACGGCACGCGCAGTGACGTGCACGCAGCCATGAGTGAAGGCTTCCAAGACGTCTCGATCGACACGTGGCTCGACGTCATCCCGCAGCTCATCGCACGCATCGACTCGCCGAACCCGAAGATGAACGAGCTGCTGCACGAGCTGCTCTCTCGCATCGGCCAGGCGCACCCGCAGGCGCTCATCTACCCGATCACAGTTGCATCAAAGGCGCTCAACCCGAAGCGGAAAGCGGCGGCTGAGGGCATCCTCGCGGCTGTGCGACGCCACTCGTCCAAGCTCGTGTACGAAGCCGACATGGTCTCGCGCGAGCTCATCCGTGTCGCGATTCTCTGGAACGAGCTCTGGCACGGCGCGCTGGAGGAGGCGTCGAAGCACTACTTCAACAACCGCGACACGAGCGCGATGATCGCGGAGCTCGCGCCGCTGCACGAGCTCATGGACAAGATCGGCACGGAGGAGGCGCCAACGCTGCGCGAAGTAGGCTTCTATCAGGCGTTTGCGCGCGACCTCAAGCACGCGAAGGAGTGGTCGAACGTCTTTGAGCAGACGCGCAACATCGACGATTTGAACCAGGCGTGGGACATCTACTATAACGTCTTCTCCAAGATCCGCAAGCAGCTCGCGAATCTGTCGACGCTCGAGCTCGCGAATGTCGGCCCAAAGCTGCTGTCGGTCGTGCATAGCCTGAGTCTCGCTGTCCCGGGCACGTACAAGGCTGGCGCGCCGATCGTGCGCATCCAGTCGTTCGACAACAAGGTGACGGTGCTCACGTCCAAGCAGCGGCCGCGCAAGGTGACGATCAACGGCAGCGACGGCAAGGCGTACCCATTCCTGCTCAAGGGTCACGAGGATCTGCGGCAGGACGAGCGCGTGATGCAGCTCTTCGGCGTCATCAACACGCTGCTGGCGAACGACAGCGACACGAGCAAGCGCAACCTGGCGATCGAGCGGTACTCGGTGCTGCCGCTCTCGCACACGAGCGGGCTCATCGGGTGGGTGCCATTCTGCGATACGCTGCACCAGCTCATCCGCGACTACCGCGAGGCGCGCAAGATCCAGCTGAACGTTGAGCACCGGCTGATGGTGCAGATGGCGCCGGACTACGACAAGCTCCCGCTCATGCAGAAGGTCGAGGCGTTCAAGTACGCGCTGGGCGAGACGACGGGTCAGGACCTTTACCGCGTGCTCTGGCTCAAGAGCCAGGACTCGGAGGTGTGGCTCGACCGCCGACGCAACTTCACGCGCTCGCTCGCGGTCATGTCCATGGCCGGGTACATCCTGGGGCTGGGCGACCGGCACCCGAGCAACCTGATGCTTGACCGCGTCTCGGGCAAGCTCGTGCACATTGACTTTGGCGACTGCTTCGAAGTGGCGATGGAGCGCGACAAGTACCCGGAGAAGATCCCGTTCCGACTCACGCGCATGCTCACGCAGGCGATGGAGGTGAGCGGCATCGAGGGCAACTTCCGCTACACGTGCGAGGCGTCCATGCGCGTGCTGCGCGACAACCGCGACAGTCTCATGGCCGTGCTCGAGGCGTTCGTGTACGACCCGCTCATCAACTGGCGTCTGCTCAAGAAGGACGCCGTGCCGTCCCACGCGCAGCCCGAGGACGACTCGACCTCGACCTCGACGGGGACAGGTCGCGCAGGCGACGAAGTGAACGGCACGGGCACGAGCGGCGCAGGCGATGGCGGCGGCGCAGCAGAGGACGGCGACGACAAGATTATCGCGGCCGGCGGAGGCAGCGTGAAGAGCACGTCATCGGCGTCGGCCGCATCCACACCGACGGGTCGCCGCAGACACTCGTCCGAGAGCATGTTCGGCTTCAACATGGACGCGCTGGAGACCGCTGGCGGCGCGTCGAGCCTCTCGCGCACGTCGATCCAGGAGGCAGCGGCGCCCCGCGCGTCCTCGTCCTTGTCGACGACGACCGCCGAGCTGCCACAGCTGAACGAGAAGGCGCTGTCGGTCATCGAACGCGTGAAGAAGAAACTCGTGGGCCGCGACTTTGATGACGGCCAGAAGGTGCTCTCGGTCGACGCGCAGGTCGAGCGGCTCATCATGCAGGCTACGTCGCACGAGAACCTCTGCCAGCTCTACTACGGCTGGTGTCCGTTCTGGTAGAGAGAGAGAGAGAGAGAGAGAGAGAGAGAGAGAGAGAGAGAGAGAGTAAAGCAAGTACGTCCGTGGTGTTGAACGTTTTTATAAACAGTGGCATGTGTGTAGCAGCAATTCATCCAAAGACACTTGCGGTTGTCGTGCGGTGTCGTGTGGAGCACCCAGCAGAGGTATTCCTCGAAAGTGGCCCGCAGCATCGTCTTTTCACTCCTCTGGCAGAACCGGAACCTCCGCAAGCACCAGGAAGAAAAATTGCCCGGGCCTCGAACCCAGTGGCACCTGATCGACAACCGCCTCCGCATCCATCTCCGCCACGCTCTCCATCGCGCGATCGCTGCAGACGACATCGAGCTCCGCAACTCGCTTATCCGTATCGTATCCATACTCGCCAAGTCTCCGTTCTAGGGTGTGTAAGAGCCACGACTTCATATGTAGATTAGTACGACGCTGGACAGTTCCTTCTGGCTTGGAGGGAGCTTGGTGGCGACTTGGGAAGTGGGAGAGTTTGCTTGGGAGCTTGGAGATCACGAACTCGCCGCTGAGTCTGCCGTAGAAGTCGTCGTTGCCACGACGTCACCATGTTCTAATCAACTGCTGAGAAGACACTCGCACGAGGAGGTCAATCGCACCCGGAACACCAACCACGCACTCACTCCTTGTAGCAAAACTCTAGCACGATATACTAGGTCGGCAACGCAC
>JAADWH010000516.1:0-20215 GCA_023335995.1 Globisporangium nagaii
CGCTGCGAACTGCGGAGCGTCGTTGTTCCAGCTGACGAGCTTCAATGGCGCGTTCTCTCGCTGTCGTCTTGGGTCCGGCGCGCTCGGAGCCTTCAGCAGCGGACGACGTCTCAAGCCAGTGGTTCACGTCTTGGTGGACTCGCTCGTCCATGTCGCGGAGGAAGCTCGTCACATTTTGCTGCGCTGATTGGTACGCCGCCGCTGCGCTCGCCTTGCTGAAAGTGCTAGCGAATTGCTCGCTATGTGTGTGTGTGCATGCATATGTGTGTCTTCAGTCTCCTGAGCCAAGAAACTGGTGCAAGGTGCTCACGCGTCGTGTCCTGAGTCGTTACACACGCGTTATAAGCGCACTCTCGAGGAAGGAAGCAAATGAGCATAGTATTGAGTGTTACTCTCTGCGTTCGCTCTCACTGTGATCTTGGTCTTGATCTTGCTCGCGATGTCGGTGTCGGTGTCGGCTCGGTGATCTTATTTGCTTACTGGACTCCCCGGCCACGGGACGACGACACGGGGTCAGACACCGCCGTTGTCGCCACGTAAGCCGCGCCTGCCGGATCACGGATGTACCCGCGACACCGGAGCCACACGCCTGCAATCACACAGAGCACCACAGCCACGACGAGCACCACTATTCTCATGTCCATGCTTGCTCGGAAGTTGCGTCCCACTTCGGCAGTGTGTGCTGGCAGTCTGCTACTGCTGCTGCTGCTACTGGCGGAGCGAATTCGAGAGTGAGCGCCGATATGCCGCGCTTGCGGAGCTCTGTTCGCAGCGCTCGAGGTTGGTTCGAGCCGAGATATCTCGTCGCGGAGGCGTTCCTTCAGTGCGGTGACCGAGTTTAGCCGCCAGTGGAGCTGGCGCTCGATGCTTGCGATCATAAAAGCTGGCGTGATCGACTGCATCCCGACGTCCAAAACGATCTGGGACGTCTACCGCGCGCGCAGAGATTCTGATTCTGCAGAACTACTCGTCGAGCGCTCGCCCATAATTGTGTGATCGAGCGCCACCGAGATCATTGAAGTGGGAAAGAAACAGGAAGATTGAGAGAGTGGCCGAGGAGAGCAGAGCTTTGGCAAAAGCAAAAGTGAGTTGTGGTGTGGACTGTGCACTTTGACGTTCAACGCGCCTTAGTGCTAACCCAGCTGGTGGATGGTGTCGCCTGCCAGCGGCCAAGAGAAGCTCTTTGTTGTATCCAAATTATCGCCATTATGATGATGATGAAAGGTGAGGTGTATTTAGGTACGCGAACGACCTACAATAGCCTAGCTGACCGCGATCAAGTCGCTGCGCCAAATCATGGATTTGCTCACACGATACTTGAGACAGCGGCTCGCCGCTGGCCAAGTTGTCGTGCCGCTATAGTGCGCTCTCGCGCGTTCATCTTTGGTCTGGCGCGCTCGGCGGTCTCCGCGGCGAGCGACGTCGCGGATTATCGCCATTATGAGTAGCTAATGACCGTGGCCGCGCAGTTGTTCGCAGGCGTGACCGTATGAGGCGTTCACACTTGTCCATCTGACCAACGCAGTCGATGGTTCATCGCGGGGGAGGGAGTATTGGACTCCAGAACACGCTCTCGTGCAGCTTCTACGGGAGTCGGTACTTCTCACTATTCCATGTCCGAAGTTTGAGGCAACTTTTATCGCAACAAAGTCGTGAAATCAGGAACCACATCGCATGGCCAAGACAAGAAGAGAGAGAGAGAGAGAGAGAGAGAGAGGTGCTTAGACTTTGAAACCCTGGGACATCCTGATCCTATCTCTGATCGAGGTGTCACTCCGCTCTGTTGCTTCGCCCCGTGTGTCGTTTTCGACCCAGGCTCGGACAACAGTGAGCCGTTCGGCTGCTGCGCCGCTCTCGCCCCGTTGCTTTCGGCGCTGCTCTCGGAGTCCATCGCGATGTTTGCGAGCGTGTCCACCATCTTTGTTGTGTTCTCGTCTCACGTGATGCCAGGACACCCATGCGATTTGGCCTGCTAGTACCACCACTTTCGTCGCTGTCGCTTTCAGATGCGCGCTTCTTGTCTCTCGATGATCATGCCGCTATCGTCGTGCACCTCTTGGTGCGTCGGTGTCAGCCATAGGTGGCTCTGGGCGTACACCAGTCCAGCTCGCAGCGCCTCGTACTCACATACGTTGTTAGTGACGAGCGGTTGCTCACCACTGCACGTCGTGGGCGACAGCGCGATGGTGCTATCACAGCTCCGGATGCACCGCTCCCCGAAGAAGCCACACCTCGCGGCGCTCTACTGCGAAGCAAGAACACTCACCGACGGCACTGCGGTGATAAGTTGGGCTCACCACAACTATTGCGATACGACAACTTGATCGGCGGCGAGCCGCTGTCTCAAGCAATGTGTGAGCAAACCCAAGACCAGGCGCAGCGACTTGATCGCGGCCACCACGGCTATTGTAGGTCGCTCGCGTACCTAAATACACCTCAGCTTTCATGATCATCATCATCGTAATAGAGTGTGTGGATGCTGGGAGTTCGTCGAACTCGGTTCGCCATGAGATCGAAGTGATGGCAACTGAGGCGCGGAAGTGACGAGCGATGTCCAAGAGTTTTCGTTGAGCAAGTGTGCCAGCGTTTCGGTCGGATAACTGCCCTGTCGGCTATGTGCTGCAATATTTGCGTCACCTTCACGCAACCTCCGTTTTTGCAACTCATTTCTCCAGCAAATGAAAAGAAAATCTTCCATCCTTGTCAAAGAAGCCACGAAGCAGCGACGATGGCGCCGGCGACGCCTGCGGACGAGGATGAGGAGACCAAGACCCAGCAGAATGAGGTGCCATCGCGCAGCTCATGCATCTATCTGTGTGTCTGTGCCTGCCTCCTCACTGCTCTGTTGCTGATACTGTTGCCGCACAGGAGCAGGAGCCGCAGACGGAGCCGCTGCTCAAGTACGAGCGCGTGGGCGGCCACTTCCACGCGATCTTCAAGGACGACTCGCTCAGCTGCATCGCGCTGCACGTCAACTTCATCTGCGCCGGCACGTACAACGGCAACGTGCTGCTGCTCGAGCTCGACGGCCGCTTCATCCGCCGCCTGCACCAGCACTACAAGAAGGTCAACCAAGTGTGCATCGATGAGACTGGCCAGGTACCTGTGCGCCCCTCTTCGTAGCGCAACACTGGTTGCGGTCGCTGTCGCTAACCCTGTGCATGCGCTGTGTGCAGTTCATTGCGTCGTGCTCGGACGACGGCACTGTCGCAGTGTACACGCTGTTCCCGCAGTCCGCCGCGAAGTCCAGCGCCAGCGCTTCATCGGGAGCCGCAGCACCAGCCAGCCACGTGTCGGTGTCCAGCACCGGCGGGGAGGTGAACATTTACAACTACTTCAGCGCCATCTACAGCGTGCAGCTAGAGGACCGGTACGCAATGAAGCGCGAGCGCAGCTTCGCGTGCGGCGGCATCGCCGGACAGCTCATCCTGAACAAGAAAGGCTGGATCATCGACAAGGAGAGCACGATCCACGAGGGCGAAGGTCCCGTGCACGTCATCCGATGGAAAGACGGGCTCGTAGCGTGGGCGAACGACTGGGGCGTCAAGGTCTACGACGCCGACAAGGATCAGCGCGTGACATACATCGAGCGGCCGCCCAACTGTCCGCCCATGGAGCTCTGTCGCTGCCACCTGGAGTGGCAGTCGAGCAACGTGCTGATCGTCGGCTGGGCACACACGCTCCGCGTCGTCGCGTTCAAGAAAGCTGGCGATGCGGCGGCGTCGCCGACATCGTCGAGCGCGTCGACAGCGGATATGCAGTCCGGCACCGTGACGGCTGAAGTGGTCGCGCTGATCTCGTTCGACTTCTTCGTCGCGGGCATCAGTCCCTGGGGCACCACTGCAGTCTGTGTGCTCGCGTATCGTCCGCCAGGCAGCGCGTCGTCGTCGTTCGCGTCGTCGAACGGACCTGGTTCAAGCGCTGCGAAGGGCTCCGCCAAGTCGTCCAAGGAGCAGCGCTTCGTCGAAGGCGAAGGCGAGGCGGCTGAGATGCCGTTCCCAGAAGTCCACGTCGTGAACCTCGACGGGAAACAAGTCGCGGCCGACATCCTGAATCTGAGGGGCTACCAGCGGCTGCGTGCGTCAGACTACAAGATGCCGACGCTCCAGTTCACACACTCCAACAATGTCGCGATGAGCGGCTCGCAGCCGTCCATTTACGACGCTGGGTACGGTCGCTTGGCGTACATCTGTACTCCGAAGGACGTGGTGATCTGCCGCTTACGAGATGTGGACGACCGCGTGCAATGGGCGTTGTCGAGAAAGCAGTACGAGCAGGCACTGGATGTCGCGCTGTCGGACCCGAAGGCGCTCCGCAAGCACACGATGGAGGAACTCGTGGAGTACTATTTGGGCGAGCTCATGAAGAAGAAGCTGTTCAAGAAAGCTGCGGAAGAGATCAAGCGGCTGTTTGTAGGTGAAGAGTTCGCCAAGCTCTGGGAGAAGTACGTGTACGTGTTCGCCCAGCGCGGGCAACTGGCAGCGATCGCGAAGTTCATCCCGACATCGAACCCGCGACTGCCGAGCGTGCAGTACGAGATGGTGCTGAAGCTCTTCCTGGACTCGGACCCGGCGCAGCTGCTCGAGATCATCCGCAAGTGGCCCAAGCCCAAGCAGCATGACACCGTGCGGTCGGACTCGGCCATGGCCGCGCCAGAGTACACGGAGACGGCGTTCGTGTTTGAGCCGCTGTACGACGCTCAGGCGTGGATCAACCAGCTCGAGACTGTGGTGAGGCGCCGTCGCATCGCTGAGTCCGACTCGGAGAAGATCAGCGTCGAGACGTCGTACGTCATGGAGGCGCTTGCGGAGCTGTACACGGCCACGGAGCAGTACGACCACGCGCTGCGGATCTATTTGAGCCAGGGTGCGTTCTGTACGAACAAAGACCACGCGTTCAAGCTGATCACGGAGCACCAGCTCTGGCCGCTTGTGCAGAATAAAGTCGCGAACCTGATGCAGATTGACCGCGCCAGTGCTGTGCGCATGCTCGTGAACCAGACCGAGCAGCTCAAGATCGCCGACATTGTCAAGCAGCTCGAGGACGACCGCGAGCTGCTGCACGAATACCTCCACGAGCTCTTCGTGCACCGCCTGAGCGAGTACAATACGGAGGCGTACGCGTCGCTGCACGAGACCCAGGTGGCGCTCTACACCGAGTTCGCGCCATCATATCTGCTGCGCTTCCTGCAAACGAGCAACTTTGTGCCGTTGGAGAAGGTGCGAGAGAGACTCTGGACTATTGGGATGCGGACATTGCGTTGCTTGAGACTAATCTGTGTGTGTTTGTGTGTGCTGTGATCGATGCGTAGGCGTACAAGTACTGCAGCGAGCGCAGTCCGCCGCTCTGGGACGCGATGATCTACATCCTGGGTCGCATGGGCCACCACAAGCGCGCGCTCGACCTCATCCTGACCCAGATGCGGGATATCAACCAGGCGATCCAGTTTGTCCAGGTGCGTGCGTGCTCATGTGCTTGTTACCTTGAGGTTGTGTGGATGTCGTGTGAGCGTGGTTCAAACTTGCTGTGTGTGCCTCGGCGTGTAGGAAAACGATGAGAATCTGTGGGACTACCTGATCGACCTGAGCTTGACGAGCAAGGAGAACGTCGAGGAGCTGCTCAAGTTCGCGTCGCAGCACAAGATCGACCCGATCAAGCTCATCCGCAAGGTTCGTGCTGCGTCATTGCTCGTTTCTTGGCGCTTTGGTGAGTATGCGTCCGCGCTCATTGACATTGGTGCGTTTGTGCGGAACAGATCCCGGAGGACATGGAGATCGACAACCTGAAGCAGAAGCTGGTCGACATCATCGCGAACTACCGCATCCAGGTACGCCTCTCGCCATGAGCAGATCGATTGAGCGTTTGGACTTGCGTGACGACGACCTGATGGTTAACCCGCCTCTCTCTCTCTCTCTCTCTCTCTCTCTCTCTCCGACAGCAAAACCTGTGCAATGGATGCAGCAAAGTGTTTGAGAACGACCGCGTGCAGCTCCTGCAGCGGCAGGTGAAGACCCACAAGCGCGCACGGCGCGTGGCCGTGAAGACCGCGTGCCTCATCTGCAACGAAGTGCTGCGCGCGCCGACGTCGGGCAAGGAGAGCTTCCACGTGTGCGTGTTCGAGTGTGGGCACTGCTACCACCTGCCGTGCCTCGAGGACAAGATGCGCATGTGGAAGCGCACGGACGTGGTCGAGAGCGGCGACCTCAGCGCGCTGCGCAAGTCGCTCGGCTGCTTCGTGTGCGACCACAGCACGCGCGCGTTCGCCCGCACGGGGCTGAGCCACCAGATCGAGGCGCTGAACATCGGGCCGCCGGCGCGCGGCATCACGGAGGATCAGCTCCAGCGCGCCAAGGACACGCTGCTCAACATGGTCGTCTAGCTTTCTAGCTTTCGTGCGTGCGTGAGGGGGAGAGATGTATCCAGCCAGGTTGGTGGTTACGGCTGTGCTTGTGTGCTTGTGTGTGTGGGTGGAGGATAGCGAGCATGAGTCTCGCATGGAGAGATCGACAGGGAACGCGGAGGAGAGGCTCCGAAATCAAACAAAGAATGGTACATGGATCGCGTCGTTTGTGTGTGTTCCCCAAATTTCGCATGATATTATAGTTATCGCCGACGCGCTCTTGCTGACCTGGATCAGCGCGAGCGCGCCGTTGAGTCACCTTTTGACTACACAACTAGTCCGAGTGTCGCCATCGATCATTCAGCAGCGGCGGCGCTCGTCAGACTAGAAAGTGACGATGAGCAGCAGCAAGCTTATTCGTCGTCTTCGTCACCACCGTTGGCGGCAGCGGCACGCTGGGCGGCACGGCGACGAGCGACGCGGCCCTGTAGCATTGGAAACACAAGCACAACACAATGACACATAGATCGTCAGAACCGTGGCTGCGCACACCCTGTTGTCGCCACGAGCAGCTCCACTGGATCTCGCTCCACCCTCCTCCGCTCCCCGTCAAGCACGTCTGGCAGGATCTGGAGGAGGAGGGAGAACGAGTCCGCGTGAACCTGCTCTGTGTGGCTGGATGACTGGCTGTGCTGCGCTGCGATAGACAGCCAGACAGGCAAACACGCATATAACAACAACAAGCAGGGTACACTTACAGGGCGGCCCTGTCCGTACGGCGAGGTGACGGAGAAGTCAATGTGCTTTTCAGAGTCGAGGCGGACCATGAACGACGGAACGTCCACGAGCTGCTTGCCGACGCGGATGTGGCGCTGCTTGATGAGCACGCGCGCGTGGTGCACCGACTTGGCGAGACCCTGCTTGAACACCTTGGTCTGGAGACGGCGCTCCAAGAGCTTCTGCACGTTCAGGCGCAGCACGAAGTCGAGCTCGCCCTCATCGTCGGACAGGAGCCCGTAGCGCTTGAGGCGGCGCAGGAGCGCGGCACCCTCGAACAGGCGCTTCGGGTCCTTGGCGTCGAGCGTGAGCAGCTCACGCGCAGCCTTGCGCAGCTTCGAGAGCGCGAACTGCACGCGCCAGATTTCGCGCTTGCAGCGGAGGCCGTACTCTCCGAGGAGCTTGAGCTCCTGGTCGAGACGCTCCTTCTCGAACGCACGCGCTGGGGTGCGGTAGGTCTTGCGGTAGTTGCGGTGACGCGAAGCTTTCGGCATTTTGGCGGGTGTTCCTGGCTGCTATGCGAATGCGATGGGAGTGAGAAGCTTGGGGGCCGCGGCCCCAAAAGCGACCAGCGCCATTCTCAAACGCTCTCCACCAGCCAACCACCAATGCAAAGAGCCAATCAGAAGCGCGCCGCCATTTCAGCGAATCAGCGCGCGAAGCGCAACCCTAATTAGGAGCGAGCGGGCTTCTAAACAACCCACGTAAGGTACGCCGAAGAGGGCTTCTAATCGAGGCGCTTCGAGAGATCTCGGACCAAACAAACACAAGCGGAAATGGGCCTCGGTCGATCGGCTCAGCTCGCTGTCTACCTTTGCTGCTCGGACAATGCAGCATGGACAGATGCGCGCACATAGCTCTCGTTGCTGGTCGTGTGGGGCTGCTCGCAAGTGGTGCAGTGTCAGTTTACAAAAGTGTCGTCCCTGAAATCCTGGGCTTGGGATACACACCCGTTTGCAGGTCTCGTCTTCCCAAAGTGAACAAGTGCACCGTCGCGACTGGCGGAGGGCGCAGACGCGCGTGGCGTGTCAAGCACGCACGGATCGCTTGGAAGACGAGTCTACAGCAGGCGTCGAATCCTCAGAATCGTCCAGGAGTGACGAAAGGTGTGCTCACAGCCCTGTGGCGAGCAGCGAAAGGCTTCCTCTTCTTCCTCTCGCGCTTTCATGGCCAGTTGTTGTCGTGCTCCCTGTGAGTTGCGACGTCTTGCAGCGAGTGTGTGAACCATCTTCAGACGATAGCCTCGCAGTGGCAGCAGTAAGACATCTCACTGCAAGCTCATGAGCTCGCGGACAAAAGGCTGACAAAATCACCACATTCGAATATTCCAAATAGTGAGCGATAACTCGCATCAAAAAAGCAAAATCGTTCCGTACATGTGAGGGTGCGGTAGAAACACCTGGCTGGATGAACCGGTCCCAACAAACCGTCTCAACTGGCTGAACCGGACCGCTCGCTCTCTCCTTTTGTCGCAGAGCAATCTTCACGTGTGGCGGCTGGCTGGCCCTTGAGCTCCATTCTCAACGACACGGAAGAGCTCAAGCAAGCAAAGCAAGCGCGAGAACACCTTCGTCACCATGGACAAGGGCAAGCAGGCGATGGAGAACATGAAGAACATCAAGATGCCGCAGGGTGCGGGTCGCCCGGCGCTCGCGCTGGCGCAGTTCGCGGCGTTCGTCGGTGCGGCCACGTACGGCGCGTACCACTCGATCTACAACGTGCCGGCGGGCCACCGTGCCGTGGTCTACAGCCGCCTCGACGGCGTGGGGCAGACCGTGATGGAGCAGGGCACGCACTTCCTGCTGCCGTGGCTGCAGCGCCCGATCATCTTCGACGTGCGCACGCGCCCGCGCACCTACGCGTCGCTCACGGGCACGAAGGATCTGCAGATGATCAACATCTCCATCCGTGTGCTCTCCAAGCCGGACCGTGGTCGTCTGCAGTGGATCTACACGCACCTGGGTCTCGGTACGTCTGCGTTGTGTGTTGTAGTTGCTGTGAATGTGTGAGTTGTGATGGGACAGGGACAGGATACTCACTGGTGTGCTGCTGCGCTATGCATGAATGCCTGCAGACTACGACGAGAAGGTGCTGCCTTCGATCGTGAACGAAGTCGCCAAGCAGGTTGTGGCGCAGTTCACTGCCTCGGAGCTCATCTACCAGCGTGAGCACGTCAGTCGTCTCATCGCTCAGCGCTTGGTACGTTCCTGCTCTTATGTCTGTCTGCTTGTCGCTGATTGAGGCTCGGTCTGGGTGTCGATCCGCCGACTGCTGTGCTTGAAGAGAGAGCTGAGCATTGGTGCTAATGTATCTTTTCCAAATGTGCTTGTGGCGTCCACAGAAACAACGTGCGGACCGCTTCGCGATCATGCTGGAAGACGTGTCGATCATCCACTTGACGTTCGGCCAGGAGTACACTGCCGCCATTGAAGCCAAGCAAGTTGGTACGTATCCCGCGCAGCTCCATCCATCTATCCAACTCTCCAAGCCTCTCAGCCATGGTTGATGCTGACCGCCATGTGTGTGTGTTCCATGTTAAATGACTACAGCTCAGCAGGATGCTGAGCGTGCCCGCTTCGTGGTGGAGCGCGCGCTCCAGGAGAAGAAGAGCACGATCATCCGCGCGCAGGGTGTGTCCAAGTCGGCGGAGCTCGTCGGCGAGGCGATCAAGAACAACCCGGCGTTCGTGCAGCTGCGTCGCATCGACTCGGCGAAGGAGATCGCGACCGTGATCTCGCGCTCGGCGAACAAGGTGTACCTGAACTCGGACTCGCTCCTGCTCAACCTGATGCACGACAGCAGCGGAAAGTAAGTTGCTGCCTTCCCCTCTTTCTCATGATGACCGCCAGCTCGTTGTCGCGCATGTCTTTTAAGCCAATACAGCCGCGCAACACTCGGCGCGCCTTGCTAGATAGATGATGGATGTTCTGCGAGCCCAGAGTACTGATCCTTTTTTGTGTCTATGTCTATGTATCTGCTGCTGCCAATGTAGCAACTCGTACGTCTCGAAGAAGTAAGCGCCTGCCTGCGGTTCGTCAGAGCGCGTCCCCGACTGCTGTTCCTGTCGCTGCGCTGCTAGTGATTGGGATGTGTGACAGCGATGTCTCATATCGAGTGTGAGCGTCCGAGGCGACAGCAAGCAGCAGCTGGGCTGTGTGCGAGTGAAAAAGAGAGGACGTTGGTGGCTGCTGCTGCTGCTCACCATCGCGAGCGTGGTGCTTGGTGTCGCGTGCTGGCGGCGACACCTTGCCGATCGCAATGAGAGAGAGAGAGAGAGAAATAGATATGACAAGGAGCGCGAATCCCCCATTTTGATTTCGCTGTCGATCTTGCTTCGAAGCATGCTTTTGTCATCGCTAATCTTGCTTTTTCATCTGGAAAACGTGCATTTTTCGAGTGATGCTCAACAAGTGCATTGTTCGCTCGACAAAGCGCTTTGTTTGCCTCTCGGCGGGTCCGCATCTGCGAAACTGGCGTGAGGAAAATGGCTGTCGCAATCAAATCGAAGCCCAAAGAAACGTCGAAATTGACACTCACTCTGTCCGCAATCCACCGTCACTCTGAACCGAGAGAGAGAGAGAGGATCCGAACGGAACCGCGGACCATCCATCCGGTCCGGTTCAGCGCTCTCGGACGCGAAAACCGAACCGCACCACCCTGCGAAAACGCAATGTCGCTTCTCTTGGCTGGGAAGACCGAGCGCATTTGGCTCGAACGCAACGAACGCGAAGCTTCGAGAGAGAGTGTCCACGCCGCACGCTCGCTCGCCCCGATCTCTCGCTCTCGCTCTCTGTTGATCTCCACGCCGATCAGCAGACTCGCACGCAGCACCTCCCCGCAGCGCCTCCATTCGCACAACAGCACACAGCAGCAGAGATGTCGGGCCGCTCGTGGGATTCGGATGACCAGTGGCAGGAGCTGTCGGCGTCGAGCGCCAGCACGGGCTTCGACTCGTCCGGTTCGGGCGGACTCAACTACCCGGTGTTGCCGACGATCCCGTCCGGCGCGATCGACCTGGGCTCCATCGCGCCGGTGTTCGGCGTCGCCGGCTATGACGACGACAACGCGGACTACCTGGACTACGACAAGGCTGGTCGTCCGTTCATGGAGCAGATGAGCGGCTCGTGCGGCACGGCGTACTTCACGGGCATCCTCGGTGGCGGCGTGTTCGGCGCCGCGCACGGCTTCAGCAAGTCGCCGAGCACCAAGTTCAAGATCCGCATGAACTCGCTCATGAACGGCGCGGCGGTGCGAGGATCCAAGGCGGGCAACGCGCTCGGCTGCTTAGGTGCGTCGTGGATTGGATTGGATTGTGTGTGAGAATCGGCGGTGACGAATGAGTGGCACCAACTAACATGTCTGTGTGTATGCTTTCGTGCGTTTACAGCGATGATCTACAAGGCGTTCGAGTACGCTGCGGACACTGCGGAGCTCGAGAACATCGTCAAGTTCGACCAGGTGACGCCGATCTTGGCGTCTGCTGCCACGGGAGTGTTCTACAAATCCACTGGTGCGTTCGTGTGTCGCTTGTACCCACTGCAGCTACCAGCTTGAAGCTGACGTGATATGTTGTGTGTGTGTGTGATGATACAGCTGGACCAAAGGCGATGGTGCTCGCAGGCGCGCTCGGCGCGGGACTCATGACGGTCGTGCAGTTCGGCGTGAAGCCGTTCTACCCACGCCTCTAGATCCTTTCGCGCATCCAACAGCTGCGCTGAACAAGCCGATGCGTTGCTGACGATGAAAGACAGCGGACGCAACGCGGAGGCCGTCCTGGAGACGCGCAGCAAAGGAGGAGAGAGGGACGGAGGAGTGGCAGTCCGCACAACACGATACGATAGACGCCGACAATGCACACCACCAACCCCCCGCGCACCCGCAGCTTCTGCGAGTTTGCCGCCCATGCATGCAATACGTATGTCCATGTTGGATTTCAGCTTTGTAAGTTAGTATAAAGAAGCTTCGCAGTTCCGCTTGCAATGCATTGCTGCGTGTCGAACTTGCCGCCGTTTTACACCACGCCGAGTCGAAACCTGCTGCACATCTGCAGTCGTTGCCAGCGAGCTCGCCCTCACGTACAGCGACTATTCATCATAAGTGTTGATCCCCTCACAGCTCGATGCACAGTACAGCACAGCGAGCGCGATCCACCGACAAGGTGTCCATTCCAGTTCCGCCGTCATGAGTTTTGGTTGTCAATGTTGTCCGACGATGGTGCAAAAAGGATTCGCGTGGTGTGGGCCACACATCCTTACAACTCGCATATCACTCCATGCAACTACCGAGTCGGCAGATCAAATCGCCCCATCTCCGTTTTCGCGCGGGCGGCTCTGATTGGTCCGCTCGCCTCCGTTTGAATTCCAAACAGCAATCCGCAGCTCGCAATAGAAGAACGCAGGGTTCCTATGCTCAGCGTCTACGCGCAGGAGCTGCAGGCGCTCAAGGCGGAGCTCCAGCACACGCTCGCGCGGCTCGGCGACGGCTCCAGCGGCGTGTCGTCATCGGCAGCTCCAGCCACTGGCGGCTCGCTGCCGTTATTCGTGACGCCAGGCGAGCGCTCAACAGTGCGGATCTCGCAGCCGGTTTCCAGCGAGCGATGGAGCAGCGCGCGGCCGACGCCTGCCGCTCCCTGGTCTGTCGCGAGCACACGGACGGCGTCGACTGCAACTGCGACGCCCGAGGCTCCGGAATCCGCTTTTGAGCCGCAGCAGCCTCAAACACAGCAGTCGTTGCAGCGCGTGGATGGGACGGCGTGGGATGCGAGACAGCTGATGCAGGAGCTCAGGACTGCGTCGCAGCGACGAAGAGAGCTCGAGATTGAGCTGGCGAACGAGATGCGACGCGAACAGGAGGGAGCAGCGCTGCGGCAGCGAGACGCGAGAGGCTCGTGGCAGGATGCGATCGCGGCGCTGCAGCGGCAGCGCGCAGAGATCACACGAGAGATCGAGATGAAGAGTCGGAACGACCCGTTCGCTCTCAGCATCGTGGAGTCCGAGGGTCGATCGATTGGTGGTGGAGACAGCGATGACGACAGCAGCAGACAGCAACAGCACAAGCGCGTGCTGTACAGAGACTCGTCTACGCAGATGAGTCCGATGCCGCCGACTCCACCTGTGCATCGGGCTGGCGCTGCTGGACGCACGCAGCACGCAGGTGTCACCGCCTCGACTGCTGCTGTCGGCACGGAGAACCAGTACGCAATCGAAGGTGTCGTCACGCTCGAGCGTCTCCAGCAAAATGGCTCCACAGCGACGCACAGTACAGCGGCGACCATCCACCGACCACACGAGCGCGTCCCTACTGCAGCTACGACGTCAACCACCGCTGGCACAACTCCCAGCCCACTCCCAGCAACACTATTTAAACACCCAGACGTGTTCGCCCGTCCAGAGTCCCACCACGACGCACTCAACGAAGTGTTCTCGATCCAGCTTAAGTTCGCCGAGACGATGCTCAAGTTGGAGAAGTCCGTCCAGATGCGCGACCAGTTGCTTCAGGCGCCAGCAACATCAAGTCGAGGGTATCGGACCCGAGCAAGAGGATCCACGAGAGCGTCGAGCCGCAATCTCCGCCGTCGCCAGCCTGCCAGTCCATCTGACAGTGAGAGCTACTACGACGACGAGCTGATGAGCAGCGACTACGACTCGTTCAGCTCCGGGGCTTCCTTGGGCGACTACGCCATGCGGCTGCGACGATACACTTCAGATCTCGACATTGACACTCACGTTCCGAGCACTCCGTTGGCGAACAGAGGAGAGACGACAGCTTCATCACAGACTGATCCTCCAGTCGACGCTTCTCAGACCAACCACTTCAGCCTGTCGGCTGTCGAAGAAGTAGACGAGGACGTTGAGCGCAATGGCGAAGGTGAAGGCGACGGCTCATCCGAGTCCCCAAACTCCCAGGACGCACGAACGCCGAGCACCGAGAACAGCGACAAGAGCTCCAAGAGCTCCGGCAGCAGCTCGACGACCAAGCAAGTGCGCTTCGGGCAGCGAGACGAGTACGCCACGCCTCTGATCGCGCGCAAGTTCAACTTCGACAGCCAGTCCGACGACGAGAATGACAAAGACGACGATCTCGACAGCATCCTGAGCTTCATGGACGGCTCGAGCGTCGCGAGTGCAGAGCTGAACGACGTGTCGCTCATCAAGGCGTTCAATGATTTCCGTCGCGAGCTCGGCATGCTCAAAGCTACGTCACCTCTCGAGTACCAATTCAAGAAGCAGCAGTTCAAGGCGTCGTCGTCGTCAGGGATCACCGCTGCCATCAGCGCAGCGAGGGCTCTCTTCGCCAGCGACGAGCATGATGGCGAGGATCACAGGCGGAAGATGTTCAAGCCGGCAGCGACACTTGTGAAGCCGATCCGCTCTGACGCTGACCATTTTGGTGATCGAGGCGAACAGGAGCCCGTCGTGGTCGCGAACGCTGCGGCGTTCATCTCGCAGACTCAGCAGCAGCAGCAGCAGCAGCAGAACCAGGAGCATCCTCTGTCAGCAGCGGATCTGAATGAGCGCCGGCGACAGCTCTGCTTGGACATCCAGCACGAGAGCGCACAGCTGGTGCTCACGTTCGGCTCGCGCAACGCGCATGAGACCGAGCGCATCAAGCAGAACCTGATCGAGCTGCGCAGCCAGCTCCGAGCTGTCAACGAGCAGCTGAAATTGTAACCTCGCAACACGATTCCAGCGTCAGTCGTAACTGGTGCTGATTCGTATCTGATATTGTCCCATCCATTTCGGATATAACTGGTGGGGGATCTCCATACAGCTTCTGTTGTTGGAAAGAAGCTGCCGAGATGTTGCAAAAAGCCCTTCAAACAGGAAAACGCACACAAAAGCGAAAAGCAAAAAGCAAAAGCAAGAGAAAGATATGTCGTGGTGCACGATCGAGTCGGATCCAGGTATGTGTGTGTGTATGTGTGTGTGTCCGCGCTGTGTGCCCACCAAGCGCTCACTCTTTGTCTCTCTCTACATCGCCAGGCGTGTTCACGTCGCTGATCGAAGACATCGGCGTGAAAGGCGTGCAGGTGGAAGAGCTCTACTCGCTCGACCCGGAGCAGTTCGCGGAGCTCTCGCCGGTGCACGGGCTCGTGTTCCTCTTCAAGTACGAGACGTCGCACGGACAGGATCGCGAGGCCGTGACGTACGCGACCGACGCCGAGGAGAGCGAGGGGCTCTTCTTCGCCAAGCAGGTGATCAGCAACGCGTGCGCCACGCAGGCGATCCTCTCGATCCTGATGAACTGCAAGGACATCGAGCTCGGCGAGACGCTGTCCGAGTTTAAGGCGTTCACGAGCGACTTCCCGTCGGACCTTAAGGGGCTTGCAATCTCGAACAGCGAGACGATCCGCGTGACGCACAACTCGTTTTCGCGACCCGAGCCGTTCGTGATCGAGGAGCGCAAGGCCACGGGCGACGACGACGTCTACCACTTCATCGCGTACGTGCCGGTGAACGGCAAGGTGTACGAGCTCGACGGGCTGCGCGAAGGGCCGATCTGCCTCGGCGACGTGCCGAGCGGCAGCGGCAGCGCTCAGCCGGACGCGTGGCTCCAAGTGGCGTGTCCCGTGATCCAGAGGCGCATCGAGAAGTACGCGGCGTCCGAGATCCGCTTCAACCTGCTGGCGCTCATCCGCAACCGAATAGACATGTTCCGGGACAAGATCGCGCAGCTCACGAGCTTGGGTGCGAGCGGGGACGAGCCGTCGGCGGAGCTCGCGCAGGAGGTCGCGCAGCTGGAGCGCTCGATCGCGGATGAGCAGCAGAAGCGCAAGGACTGGGCGCTCGAGAACGCGCGCCGCAAGCACAACTACATCCCGCTCATCGTACAGCTGCTCAAGACGCTCGCGGAGAAGCAGCAGCTGGAGCCGCTCATCAAGCAGCAGCTGGAGCAGAACAGCAGCAGCAGCAGTGCGAATGCGAATGCCGCACAGTAGCGAGTGCCTTTTTACAGCGAAGAGCTACAGCGAGTACAAGCGACACGGCAACCTGAGAAGACAGCCATTCTGGTGGACAAGCGGGTGTGAAAAATAAGCGCTGGTGGGTTTTCCCTTGTGATTCTTCATGCGTCTTGGGTTTATGAATGGCATCTGGGGGAGCGTGGTCGTGGTTTCTTCCATGTACTTCTACGGGTCCATGTAGTTCGAGCGAGCCGCGATTAGCAGCCTCCGCGCAATTGGAGCACCATGTGGATGGTGCCGCCGGCAGCGACGTTGTAGTCCTGGAGGGTCTTGTCGTCCGCACTGCACACGCACAGCCATATCGTCATGATGAGAACCTGATACACACGTAGAGACGACGCGGCAATGCGGAGGACTCACAGCTGCTTTCCGCTGTAGATCAATCTGTAGAAAGCAGAGACAGAGAGCCACCACGCGGATGGTAAGAAGCGAGAATGATCCATGTGCATGCATGCGCGAGAGAGGAATGGGATTCTACTCGTCGCACCGGATCTGATCGACTTGGATGCCTTCCTTCTCCTGAAGCGCTTGCTTCACGTGCAGAATCTGTTTCACACGAGCAGCAGTCGCAAAGCGCCAAACGCGCGGTTAGTGTCTCCCATCATACGAACCGCACGCACAGAAGATCAACCCAACGCACCGTGTTGTCTGGCTCAAAGTTGAACGTTTGCTGAGAGAACAAGAAACAGAAAAGCAACAGCACGAGATGCACACATGTGAGCGCGCTGCTCAGCCGCCACGCAGTGCTGCTAGCCGCAGCGACGCTCGTCGGAGCCATCGTATCTCGCGTGTCCTTGCGCATGCGCGGCGACACAGTGAGCGAGCACGAGCACTGCGAAAGCGCTCTCCATACCTTTCGTCCGGTCAGCGTCTGCGGCACACCGCACACACAGCAACAGCAGCACAAGCAGGATGTCAGTCACAGTCATGCACACCATATACGCAAGCTCTCCATCCACAGCGAGAGATGCACCTTGATCTGGATCTGCATGTTGGCTGCTCGCGTTCGCTTCTTCCTGTCGGCTCTTGTGGGCAAATTGGGGTTTGCAAATGGGAGAAGCTCAAAACGCAAAAAAGACAAAAACAGAGGGGAAGCGCGAGGTTGCGCGAATGTAACCGACTCTGAACCCTCCTGCCGCACCGTCTGACTCGCGCAAAGTACGAATGACTGCTCTCTGACTCGGCTGATGTGGCAGAACCAGCATGCCAAATTTATCCAGAGCCACAACTCGAGAAGCGAAGCGAGCGCGAGCGACGAGCGACATCACACTGCAGCCATGTTCTCGCTCTTCATGGGCCTGTGGCAGTACCTCTTCTCCAAGGCGGAGCTGCATCTGCTCATCGTGGGGCTCGACGACGCTGGCAAAACGGTAGGTACGTGTCGCGAACGACGCTCTCGTGACTGCAGTGTGCGATGACGATGACGACGACGACGAGGAACACCCTCGACAAGTGGCGCTCACGCAGTGGCTATTGCTCTTCTCTGTGTGTGCAGACGCTGCTTGAGCAGCTCAAGGGCATGTTCGGCAAGAAGCCCGGCATCCCGCTCGACAAGATCCCGCCCACCGTCGGGCTCAACAGTACGCTCGGCTCTCATGTCCGTGTTGTCCGCTCGCACCTGTTTTGCTAACGAGCTCTTCGTTGTCATGAACCAGTTGCGCGCGTGGACCTGAAGCGATCACGCGTGATCTTCTGGGATCTGGGCGGACAGGTTCAGCCACTCAGTAGCGTAGCTGTCTGTGTTGCTATCCCGCGACGACGCAGTGTACTGACGCTGGTGCTTGTGTTGTTGCATGATATCCACAGGAGCGCCTGCGCGTGATCTGGAACAAATACTACAGCGAGAGCCACGGCATCGTGTTCGTGATCGACTCGGCGAATGAAGCGCGCTTCCAGGAAGCAAAGGAGACGCTGCGTACGCTTCTAGCTCATTCTGCACGTCCATGGATTCGCGTGGTGAGTCGTTCATTATATGGCTGACTGTTGCTGATGCTACAGAAACGATGCTGTCGCATTCCGAGCTCCAGGGCATCCCGCTGCTCGTGCTCGCAAACAAGATGGACCTCGAGGTGCGTCCGGCGCTTCGCCTCGCTTCGTACAAAGCCGTCATTGAATGTTGTTGTTGGCAGAATGCAAATGTTAACGAGTTGCTATCTGTTGGAAACGTTCAGGACGCGCGCAATGCGAACGCGATCTCGCAGCTGCTGGGCGTCGAGTCGCACCACGGCCCTGTGGCCGCACATCCGATCTGTGCGCTCACGACGGAAGGGATCGAAGGCGCCGTCCACTGGCTCATCGACGCAGTCAAGTCGAGCGACCGGTACTACGCGAAAGCCTCCGCGGGCTCTTAACCGAATGAACAGACACGACCGCAATGCGCGCGAGCTGCGTAGAGTGGGCGATGCAGATATTATAGACAGAAGGACGTGTACAGAGGCGTATGGAAATGGATCACAGGTTTGGTTTTGTTTGTGAGTTTTTTTAAATCTATTAGACTGCAGCTAACCTCAGGACCACAAGAAGCCTCTGTGTTGCTCCTATGACTCCGTCGCCTCTGCGCGAGAGGTGGCAGATCAGCGAGCGATTCGAGCGACGTGACGCGAACTCCCTGCGCTTACAGGTTGCGGCTGCGCGCGAGGTTGCTGATCTCGACGAGCGAGTGGCCCGTCTTGAGCGCCACCTCCTCGGCCGTCTCGTGCTTGGAGAGCGCGTCGAAGGTCGCCTTGATGACCGTGTACGGGTTGCGCTGGCCGTGGGTCTTGGACACGACGTCCGTGATGCCGAAGCAGTCGAGCACGCAGGCGACCGTGTCCGAGACCGTGAGCCCCTTGCCCTGCGGCGCCGGACGCAGGAAGAGCGTCGAGCTGTTCCACTTGCCGCGCACCTCGTGGAAAAGCGTGCGGTTGTCGAAGCGGTCGATGAACGTGAAGTTCTTCATCGCGAGCTTCGTGCCGCGCAGGATCGCGTCCGGCGGCGACGAGCCTTTGCCCACGGCGTAGCCCGCGCAGCCCTGGCGGTTGCCCACGACGACCATGGCGCGGAAGCGCAGGATGTTGCCCTGCGTCGTGACCTTCTGCACCTTGTCGACGTGCACGATCTGGCGCAGCAGGCCAAGGCGGCCGAGGTTGAGCGGCTCGATGTCCTCCTCGTTGTCGAACTGCATGTCCTCCTCCTCCTTGTTCATCTCGCGGATGTCGCGCAGAATGCCCGTGTCCGGCACCTGGTACATGCCCTTTGTGTTGATCTCGTCGAGCGAGATCTCCTCCTTCTTGAACTCCTCAAGGATGCGGCGGCGCACTTTGCCGCGGTTCTCCGGCGCCACGACCATGAAGCGGCTCTTCTTCGCGGCCTCGGGCATCGTCTGGCGGCGCGGCATCACGTCGCGGCGGTCCTTCGAGATGATCGGGTCCTCCGGGTCCTCGTCGTCCCCGTCGTCCATGTCCCCGCCGGTGAACTGCGCGGCCTGGATCTTCGTCACGCCATTGCTGAACACGGTCTGCTGCGCACGCGACGCGGCCGCCGAGCGCACGGCGAATCGCTGCAACATGCTGCTGGATCTGCTCTTCTCTGCGAAGTGGCGCGGCGGGGTGACGCAGAACGAAGAGGCAGAGAGATGCAGTGAGCACAGTGAAGAGTGGAGGGGTGACGCGCTATGCAAAGGCTGCTCGTATACACACACACACACAGCCACAAGCCGTCCCCGTGCAGCGCGCGCGCGCAGAGCGCCTCGCTCATGCTCGTACCTTTAAGCAAGCGCCTCGCGAATGAGTGGCGATGATTCCACGGTCGCGTTTTTTCGAGAGGGGCGGCGCTACTGGCATCGCTCGAATAGGTACGGAAATGAGCAACCTGTAAATACATACCCTTTTCAAGACGATACTCGAGACAGCTCACCACACCACCAAAAACGAAAGCGCAAGCATTCTCAACCGCAGTCAAAGCCGCACTCTTTCTGCATTTTCCTTTCCGACACGCCAGTCATTCGTTTTTCCGGAGCTGCTCCCATTCCCACACACGCAGCCAAGAAGCCAAGCGAGCAGCTCCAGATCTCGAGAGGCGATGACGAACATCGACGCGCAGCAGCTCAAGGCCGACGCCGACGCCGACGCCAAGAACCTCGCGGCGCAGTCGCAGGC
>JAADWH010000517.1:0-20214 GCA_023335995.1 Globisporangium nagaii
GATAGCTTTCGATGTCGTTGCAGCCGTGCACGCAGCATCGGAGAGCTTGGTCGCCTTGACGCCAGAAGAAGTAGTGCAATGAGAGAATGCGCCACCATACACGGATAGTCCCGTCGAGTGTTCGCGGAGTGATGAACTTGCGGAGGTAGCGCGCATGGTCTTGGAGTTGTGTCGTGCTTGGTGCGTCGATGAGCACATGTCGCTGGAACGGATGCGTCTTAGTTGGTTCTTTCGTGTCTGCGAGCGATGTGTACAGTGTCTTCGACGGAATCTTCGGGAACCAGTGCGTCTTGAGCGGCATTGACACGGGCCACGGCCACAGCGGTCGGAGTTGTGTGTGCGGTGTCTCGATGAGAGTTGAGTCCATTCCTTGCGGGAACAGCCGGTTGAAGATTTGCGTCAGCTGGTTGTACAGGAATGCGATGTTGCGGCTCTGCGGGGTCGGGAGATCTGTGGCGCAGTACACTGTTGCAGCAAACACATCCAGGGTCGGCCACTGGTGGTCGGGTGTGAGGAAGTCTTGGAGCGTGGAGATTCCCTTCTTCGCAAGGCTGTTCCGGACCAGCGGCGCCGACGTTCTCCAAAGAGAATGCGTGGTCGAGCTGGTCTGGTACTGCCAGACGTGAGTGTCGATGGCTTGTCTGCAGCAAAGCAATTCTTCGCTCTATCCTTCCGATGCATGCGGCAGCAGTTCCGTTCACGACGCAGAGAGCGCCTGGTGGAGCCACACATACGCACACGCACACAGTTGCGCTTCTGGGAAGACTCATACTGCTCGTGACGTTGTCGTGTCCACTCGCCATCACGGCTGGTCGCCGCATAAGCTCTCGTCCGCGCTGACTGTCGAGAAAGGCTGCTGGTTGTGCTTCTCGAGATGGCCGCGTGTCTATTGTATATAAAATATAAAATCATGTACTACCTGTTTGTGTGCGTTCCGTTCTATAAGGCTGGCTCGTCCGCGAGCGCTCGTGGCGCTCGCATCGCTGCTGGCGCTCAGTTCAAGTCGCTGCTACAGCGCCAGTCGAACGCTCTTCTGGACGTAGTTACGCTTGGGCTTCTTCGTGACCGTGACCTGGATCTCGTGGAATGCCTTGATCTTCGCCCCGTGCTTCTCCTTGTGCAGGTGGTGCGCGGACTTGGGGTCGTTCGAGCACTCGACGCACCGGCAGTGCGCCGTGCACGCGATGCCGTTCTGGTAGCACTCGCAGTACTTCTTGAGGCACTTGGACTTCTTGCAACGGCAGCCTCGGAGCACCACCGAGCTGGATTTCTATCGACATTGGAGACAGAGACGAACGAACAAAAGTCAGGCCCTCGAGCTCCTCGGGCCGTGGTGGCGATGTGAGAAAGAGAGATAAGAGCCAGCATCACGAACCTGCGGCAGCAAGTGCAGGAAGCCCGTCGTCTGGTTGCTCTGCTGGTGCGATGCGAACGAGAACGCGCGCGGGTCGTTCGCCAGGTAGCTCTGGATCGCCTCCACGCGCTGCTCCTTGTTCTGGCGCGAGTTCTTGCAGTCCTCGCACGCGCAGCTCGCGTGGCAGTAGCCTCGCGTGCTGAAGCAGACGCAGTACCTGCAAGAAACGCACAGCCGCGTCAGCTACTGTACCCTACAACAACTGCATCTACCAGCAGCGATAGAACTGGCAGAACAGACAGAACAGAGCGTACATCTTGAGGCAGCCAGTCTTGCAGCCGCAGCACGTGCTCGACGACACGCTCGTGTCCTGGATCTGCTGCGCGTGACGCAGCAGAACGCGCTGGCGCCGCGCCTCCTTCTCTCGCTCCAGTCGCTCGTGCTCGTCGCGCGCCGACGATTCTTCTTTCACACCCGAGTGGTCTCTTCCGGCGGCAGCACCAGGCTGGCCGCTCACACGACGACTGCTGCTGCTGCTGTTGCTTTTACTATTGCTAACCTGCGGCTCTCCGCTGGCGCTACTATCCCGCCCAAAGCTTGCTGGTGCGCTGTTCGTGTCCAGCTGCTGCGACTGCTTCGCTGCGAGCGGCTCGAACTGGTTCGCGTCTTCAAGCGCTTTCACCGACACGGGGATCGAGTGCCTCCCATACTTGCGCTCGAGCAGCGCCACGAGCATGTCGAGCCACGCCAGGCTCTCACTCTCGGGGTCAAGATCGAACGCAGAGCCGAGACGCGGCGAGAGTAGCAGCTGCTGACTCTGCTTCGCAAGCCGTCCCTGCTGCTGCTGGCACTCGTCTGCTGTCCGGTGCTTGCGCTTGAGTCCGCTCAGCGGCGCTTTCCCGAGCGTCCCAGTCTGCTGGAGCTGCTGCTGCTGTCGCGACACAGACGACGGGGTCATGCGATTCGCATCGATTTCCTGCAGCACTCTCCGCGGCGTCGCACTCGCAGCAGTAGCAGTAGCAGCAGCATCGCTATCGCACGCTCGTGCTGAAGGCGTCGGACTCGCGACTTCGCTGCGCTTCACCAGCTCTCTCGCCGCCTCTACTGAGCCGATTGCAACGTGGTTTGCTCGCACAGGCGCGCAGTTCTCTTGCGCGTGAGCCGAGGTGTCTCGCGCTGCCGCTGCTGCTGCCGTCGCGGAGGTGCGGGCGGGCGTCGAGACCATCGCGACTGCTTTTCCTGCTGCGCTTCGAGCTTTTTCAAAAGTGAGCTGTTCAACCTCAGCGCGCTCGCTCGCTTCGGATTGCACACTGCGTTTTTGTATGGGAGGCTGGAAAGCCGATATGTCGAGAGTCCGGAGCGATATGTAGACACTCCGCAGCTTTTGAATTCAAAACAGAGGCGGGAACGGAGCAAAAGAGGCGCGGCCGATATTTAGAGAAAGTAAAACCCAAATTTAGTGTGACGACTCGGAAAAGTGCGATTGCAGCTCGGAAAATACGAAAGATACTTTTTGCTGTTGCTATCTCGTCTTCGAAGCGATTTTGAATGTGAGTTTCGCGGCATCACTTTGAGCGGATGCAAGGTGGTGGCGACCAGATGAGGCTCATCAGCGCGTCGATCTCTGTCGAGATGCACTGAATGCAAGGGGCTCTGTTGGTGTCGCAACCCGTGCCGTTACTGCATGCTTGTCTTGTCGGCTGGAACCTCCTGCCAGCCAGTTAGCCAAACTGAGCTCTTCACCTCGCGAAGTAGACTTTTTGAGCTCAGCCGAGGAGCGCAGTTTAGTTGTGTCGTCCTGCTCACCATATGTGCTTCCTTCAGCAGCGCACCTTGTCTCTAGGTCGTGTTATTAAAATAATAATATGCGGAGGAGCTATTAGCTGTTGGCGATGCATGTGGACTTGGCATCCTGTCGCAGCAGCTGCAGACACGGCTGGAACTGGTATCCACACAGCAGCAACAACAACTATCAGTACTTCCAGCACGCAAACGCCATCAACCACATCACTTGGAGATTCCCGGATCCGAGGACTTACGTGCTTGGAGCGTCGGAATTTCGGGAGCGTATCGCGCTCGAGCATCTTGGTGATCGACCTCTGCGCCGCCACGAAGAGCGTGCGGCTCGGGTCGTCCAGGTGCGCTGCGATCTCCTTGATAATCGTGCTCTCGACGTTCACCTGTAGCTTGGCGCTGCCAGCGATGTACTTGCGGTAGATCTTCTGCGCGCGCAGCTTGAGGTAGCTCTTGTGCGGGATGTCCTTGAATTCGTTGCAGTCGAGCCAGAAGTAGATGCTCTCGGTACAAAAACTGCAGAGAGTGTTAGCGACTCGACACTCTTCATGCAAACACAAAGAGAGAGAGAGAGAGAGAGAGAGAGAGAGATACGTACATCTCTTCGGAGAAGAACAAAAACAGCGCGCGCGTCTCCGGGTGCTCGAGGATCAGCGTCACCGTCACCTGCGCCTCGCTCAGCTCTGCTCCGGCAGCGAGAGTACCAGGCGTGACCGAGTTGCGGATTCGCGAAGGCGACGTGCTCGGACGGTTTGCGTCCCCCATGGCTCCGTTCCGGCCGCGCACCTGGCTGACACCTGCATTCGCGCCGTTGCCGCTCGCCGCGAGCTTGCCGAGCCGCAGCTCCATGTTTGTTATCCGGATCGTCTTGTAGATCTCGCTCTGCTGGAACTTTGGAAAGAGCGTGGTCGTAAAGAACGACACGATTTCGTCCTGCGCCTTGTTGAACATCGCCGGGCTCGGGTTGTACAGGTTGCTCTGGATCTCCGTGCGCAGCTCGGCTTTCAGAGACACGAACTCGCGCGACGTCGGGTCGCAGAACCGGTTGAAGAGCTTCTTCGCCTGGCGCGTCAGGTAGTCCGATGTCGGGAACTGCTGGAAGTTGAGGATCTCGAAGTAAAAATACAGCTCGTTCACGCACTGCTCTTTCTCGAGAAAGAGTCGGAAGTACCGCCGCAGGAACTCGAGATCGAGGAACTCGCGCAGCGAGATCTTCGTCACGTCCACATAGTCGCCGCTGCCCGATCCATTGCCGCCACTGCCACTGCCGCCGCCTCCGACATGGACGCTACTCGTCTTGCTGTCACTGCCACCGTTGCCGCCGCCGGAAAGCCCGTAGTTAGGCAGCTTCTGGAGCGCAGCCATCATGTCGCCGTACAGCTTGTGATGCCGAAACTTGTCGAGGTAGTTGTGCTCCCAGTAGTTGAACACGTACTTCTGCGCGTCCGCGAACGTGTGCTCGGTCGGCGCCGACAACTTCCAGAGAATGTCGCGCCGCACGTCGATGGGGAGCTCGATCTCGAGCTTGCCGCCGCGCCGCACGAACTTGTCAAAGATCTTGCGCGCTTTGCTCTGGATGTAGTGCTTCTGGCCGTGCGGCAGCAGCTGGAACTCGGCCACTTCCTTGTAGAAGAACAGCATGTTCTCCATGCCTTCTTCCTTCAGGAAGTCTCGCAGGAAGCTCGAGCCGTTGCCGTTCAGGATATCCGTCAGGCTCAGCAGCGGACCCGAGCCCGACATCGATGCGGTGGCATCGCTGCCGTCAGCTGACAGCTTCCTGCTAGAGCGTCTTGTCGCCGTCGCGTTGTCGCCGCCTCCGTCGATCGCTTCGTCGGACAAGTGCCGCTTCAGGATCGCGCCGCTGATCTTGCGACTCGACTTGGTCGACGACCGCGCCTGGTTCCTCGCAGCCTTGTACGCCAGATACGCGGACGTGCCGTAGAACTGGTCCAAGTGCGAGTGCACGAGCTCGGCGCTGCACACAAGCACTGCGTCACTGAAGAGCTCGGCACCGAGCGGGTACTCGATGATCTCCTGCAGCAGCTTCTCCTTCACCGCGCCGCTTAAACAGATCTCAGCCTTGGAGCCGTATCGGATGTACTTGTTGAAGATTTTCTGTGCCTGGCGCAGACAGTAGTCGTGGTGCGAGCCGTCGTGGGCTGTGCGGAGCTCGGGCTCCTGGTCAAACGTGTTCACGAGGTCCTCGAACGCGAGCGCGTCGATGATGAACAGCAGCGTCTCGACCGAGTTGCGCTCCTGGAGGAACTCGCGGAAGATGCGACAGAGCGCCGGCGTGCTCACGATCTCGTTCAGGTGCGAACGGCGGTCACCCGTGTTTCCGAGGTTCATCTTGGCCAGGCGCGCGAGCACGTTGCGCATCGAGAGGCTCTTGGTCGCCTGGGAGTAGCCAAGCTTGCCCTCGGCGCGCACGTACTCGTCAAAGTGCGTCGTCACGACCTCGAGCACGTCCAGGAGCATCATCTTGTACGCCAGCAGCGCACGCTCGACGTTCTTGTCCTGCAAGAACTGGTGGAGCGGCTCGCGCTCAGCCGCAGAGACCATGGGCAGCTGGCGCAGCGCGCCTTTGGCGATGTACACGTCAAAGAGATCTTGCATGAGCCCGAGCTGGAACGAGCCACCGCTCGGGATCTTCAGCAAGTCGCTCATTTCGAGCCAGAAGAGCACGCAGTCCTCGCGGTAGTCCATCGTGAAGCGGCTGCTCGTCATCTTGGACACGCGGCGCCGCATCATGTGCGTCTCGTCGCTCTCGTGCTCGTGCTCCTCGACCTCGCGCAGCTTTTCTTGCAAGGCTGTAGCCTGGAGGTACCGGAAGAACCCGAGCCGCGCGCGCTCGTCTCGGAAGAGCACTTCGAGGCTCACAGCCACGGGTTTCTTTAGGCGGCGCGTCTGCGTCAAGCCGCCTGGCTGCGTCTGGTCTGACGTTTGTCGCTCGCTGCTGCGGTGCTGGAGTGTCGGGCGCAGACTCAGATGGCGCCTCGGCGTCGAGGGCGGCGTGCGAGAAGCGTCTTTCAGGTCACTTTCAGGCGGAGCTGCTGGGCTCGACTCAGCGTCAGAAGCGTCGGCACTGCCAGCAGCGGCTGCACTTGTAGCAGCAGCGGCGGCCGTGGCAGCAGCGAATGGACTGCCCTTCGAGCCTGGCGGCAACTGCTTGGCTGGGTGGCGCACTGCGAGGGACTGAGATCGCTTCACGCGACCAGCAGGCGGGGGTTGTGCAGGCTGGCTCTGCGAGACGGGACCCCGCAGACTCCTCGTGCTGCCGCCGTCGCCATTCGCGCCAAGATCCAGATCTGGTGGCCGTACTCCTTCGTTGTTTGGGCAACTGGCAGGATGCGGCGCCACGTGATTCTTCGCCTTCGCTGCTCCTGTCGCTGACGTGGATGCTGATGCTGGGGACGACGGCTCCTCAGGCGCCACGTGGTGGAGCTCCGACCCGCTGCTAGCTTGGACCTTGCTGAGGCAAACGCCCATGACCTGTGCGTGCGCGGGTACCCTGCGCGAGCGTAGAAGGCGTAGACCAGTCGAGACCTCCGCTCCGCTCAGCTCTTCATCTGCAGCTGCCGACCGACCAGCTCCGAGTGTCTTCTGCGCGCGCTTGTCGTCCTCACCGCTGCTGGCGATGAGCGCTCTCTCTCTTTCTCTCTCTCTCTCTCTCTCTCTCTCTCTCTCTCTCTCTCTCTCTCTCTCTTTCTCTCACTCCTTCTCGAGTCAGCTGCCAGCTCGTCAGCTCGCATGCCATTCAAGTCGCTCGCATCAGACAACTTGCGCGTGCAAAGAGAGCCTGTGGTCGACCGCGTCGGTCCCCGAGACTTGGCCTGCCGCCGGTGTGCGACAAGACGCGTCGATCCGCGTTGACAGCTTGCAAAAAGACGCAGCGTGGGCCGAGATAGAGCGATTCCCGCGACCCACCTGGCAGGACATGGCGTGCCTTCCGTGCATTCATGACCGACCACTGAGTATCTGAGCATGAACTGACTTTGCACGATGTTATGTGAGAGTGTCGTCGTGTATGCATGCACGCATACCGCAGTGCGTATGAAGTGGACATGGTCGCTCGCTATATATATATAGCGTATAGCGTATAGCGTATAAATGGATAGGTGTGATATTAATATATGTGTATATGAGCGTGATAGGCAAAAAGTGGACATTGGGGGTATCGATCCCCCTACCTCCCGCATGCGAAGCGGGCGCTCTACCATTTGAGCTAAACGCCCGTTAACGAACAAACCACACACACACATCACATCACATACAACGACACACACACACACCACACTCATACGACACTTACCTCCTGCACGCGCGCGCACGCACACGCACACCGCCTCGAGACTGCCACACAGACTTGCTCCGTCTCTAAACTCGCCACTCAACAGTCAAAAATTGCACTTCAAAGTTCACATTTCGAGACAACGAGAGCGTCGCGATACACAGAGCGCAGAGAATAGCGAGCGAAGTGAGAGTTGTGTGTTGCAGGTGGCTATACGCTGCTTCCCCAGTGTCCATTTATCCGTCTACGTCGGCAGTGCGATTAACACTACCAAGCTTGGTACCTTCTGACATGGCCTCTCTCTTTCTCTCTCTCTTTCTCTCTCTCTCTCTCTCTCTCTCTCCTGTGCTCTGCGGACGAGCGACTAGCCGGTCAAGACTCCAGCTTGCAGGCGAAGTTGCTCTGTGTGTGTCAAGGCTGCTGCTGCGTTGTCGCCGACAACAGTGGCGTGGTGCACTCTGCTGTTCGTGATCTGCCTTTGCGTCGGCCTTGCTATCCCGGTGCAATTCTTGTGCTCGAGACTGCACACAGTCACATGCCATAGCGGCTTCTTTTGCTTGTGGCGAGTGCGAGACACGTTTACAAACGATGTGCAACTGCTGCACGAGCACACGTAGTTTCTGAACGTCCCTCCCCTCGTCGACACTAACGCGCGCTTTCCTTGCGCCAGCACAACGTCCGGGATAGCTGCAACCATTGACTTGATGTCGCCCATGTCTTGCACGTGATGGTCGGTGACTCCATCGCTGTGGGTAGCACGAGATGGCGGAATGGCAGCTCGCTGAGCAGATGAGGTGCAATTGTTGGGTTTATTCCGAGCGAACTGATACCGTGTCATTAGCGTGACTTCTACCACTGTGGCAGAGCAGGACAAAACCCCTTTACAATAGTTTAAGTCCCATTTTGACTGCAAGCGGCAATTTGTCCCATTTTGGAATTTTCCCTTGAATAATAGTTACGCGATGTGCATATTATCTGTGAAGGATTTTCAATGTGAGAAATCGAAATGGAATATGATTGCTCTGTCTGTGGTATCTCTGGGAAAGGTGGAATGGGCTAGTCGCAAGTATTCGTCGTGTCGTGACACTTTGTCTCTATGGTTGGCGAGCTCAGCCGCTGACTGTTCTAAAGCACTTTTTACACTGGCTTTATGGAGGTGTGGGAAACTATATAGCATGCGACATTGCGATGTTATATGGACTCGATGCATTTGGCGCGCAATATGTATCTTTTCCCCGTTAACCTCGGCAGCTATCACAGTTCTCTGAACTCAAAGAACAAGACGATGCAATCAATCACCTCAAGAAATATCTTGTTGAGTCTAAACTTTGACGATATCTTTCCTCAAATATGGTCGAAGATGCTGTTTCAGTGGGTTGAAATTCCAGAAAAATCTTGTGAGCGTTGCTGGCCGCAGCCAGACTCGGTTTTTCGCTGAGTGGAATGGACCTGCTTCGAGTCTGCTCTGGTCGCGTGACGCGTGGGTTGAAATTCGTCAGAAAAATCTTGTGGCTATATTTCAAAATTCTACCATAATGTGTGCAGCAGAAAGTCCATTTTTTAGGATATATTAAATAATAGAAGATATTTTGCGTCGACTAGCCTATTTCAGTTACTAATTCACTCAAGTCAAACAAATCCTCGATTTTGGCAGCTAATTCAGTAAAACTCAAGATCTCAGTACATTATGTTTTGTCTTTCGTCGTGGGAATAGTTTAGTCAAGTGAAAAACAGAACTTAAGTGAAATATCAATACATTTGAAATCACTTTGAAAAGGGTATCGATTTGCGTAGTCTACTGAAAGTCTTTCAAAAACAGAAAGCCAAGTCCTGTCATTCTTAGATCGAATGGCGACGGCGCGGGGCTGCACGTGCGGCTTCTTGCCGTGCATCTGCGTGCACAGCACCGACGACGTGCACGCGTTCGTGGAGGTGGAGCCTTTCGCTGCAGGCATCAGCAGCAGCAGCAGCGGCGTCAGCGCCACTCAGAGCGCTGAGAGCAGCGCGCGCGCGGCCGCCAAGGCGAAGCTGCGCAGCCTCTTCGCGGCGAACGCGACGCCGCAGTGCATGATGTGCATGCTTATGCCGTGCATCTGTCCAGCCGAGGACGACATGTTCGGCGGCGGAGGCGACGATGAAACCACGAGCGTGGAGGCCGCGAGCCCGCTCGGCTCCGAGGGCTTCACCGGCACGGGCGAGGACGAGGACGACGAGTCGTTCGAGGAGACGGACGCCTACGGCCGCGTGCGCATCTCTGCGCGCGCCGATGACGCAGGCAGCGAGAGTGAGCCGGTCGTGTGGGTCGCGAAGGAGATCAAGCGTTTCCTCAAGCCGCACCAGGTCGAGGGCGTGAAGTTCCTGCAGAGCCACATCGCGGCGAACCGCGGATGCATCCTGGCGGACTACATGGGGCTTGGCAAGACGATGCAAGTCGTCACCGTTATTTATTCGTACATAATAGACCAGATAGAGAAGAGCCGAGGCAGCGATAATGCCAGCAGCTCGCCCGCGACGACGATCGTGCTGTGTCCAGCGATCTGCATCCCGAACTGGGAGTCCGAGTTCAAGAAGTGGCTCGGCGACGAGGCGCTCGCGCGCTGCCGCGTGTTTGCGCTGGACGCGTCCAACAACAAAGGCACGATAACTGCGCGCGTGCGGCTGCTGCAGCAGTGGAAGAAGGACGGCGGCGTGCTGCTCATGGGGTACGAGATGTTCCGTAGCCTGCTGAACCCGACGCTCGGTGGCGTCAACGCGCTCGACCGCGACGCCGCGATCCAGGTCTGCACGCGCGTGGGCGACTCGACGATGGAGATCAGCACCAAGGCGCAGAAGACGTCGCGCGAGTTCTACCGACTGCTCTGCGAGCCTGGCGCCGACCTCGTGGTGCTCGACGAGGGCCACCGCATGAAGGATCCGACGTCGCTGCTGTGCCAGAGCGTGATGAAAATCCAGTCCAAGCGCCGCATGGTGCTCACGGGTTATCCGGTGCAGAACTCGCTCTCAGAGTACTGGTGTATGGTGAACTTTGCGCGCGACGGCTTCCTCGGCACGTACGAAGCCTTCCGCACCAAGTACGAGAAGCCGATCCTCGACGGCGACGTCGCGCGCTCCAGGGAGCTGATCGACAAGCTCAAGGACGTCGTGCTGCGTCGCGGGCAGTCACTGCTCAAGAAGCAGCTGCCGCCCAAGAAGGAGTGGATCCTCTACTGCAAGCTCTCGCCGATCCAGCATCGGCTCTACTGCGACTTTTTGGACTTTTACGGCGAAGCGGCGGACGGGAAAGCGACGGCGGACCTGCTCACGGCGTACTCGGCGCTGCTCCAAGTGATGAACCACCCGGACATCATCCGCTGGAAGCTCTTCCCCGAGGGCCACGAGCGTGACGACGAGGACGTTGACATCGCGCAGTCGAACGCCTGGAACGATGGCGGTAGCAGCGGATGGAACTGGGAGCCAGAGGAGAAGCTTGCGGAGAAGCGGCAGTTGGCGTTCGAGCAGTCGAGGAAGCGCAGGCAGAAGATCACAGACCGCCAGAAGTCCTTTGAGTGGGCTCGCCCCGTCTTCTCTACTGGCGGAGACGATGATGGCGCTCTGATCGAGCAGCCTCGGAAGCGTGGAGCTGGTCGTGGGGTCAAGAAGATGATGAACCAGCAGCAGCAGCAGCAGATCTCGTCGTACGAGACCATGGTGCTCGAGAACAGCGGCAAGATGGCGATGCTCATGCAGATCATCGAGGAGAGCTTTGCGTGCGGCGACAAGGTCGTGGTCTTCTCGCAGAGCGTGCCGACGCTCAAGATCATCAGCGACTTTCTGCGCGTGAGTGCGTTCAGCCCGTCCGGACGCAAGGAGAACACTGCGGACGCGAAGGCTCAGAGTGCTGCTTCGGCTGCGGTGAAGCGTACCCGCAAGCCGGCGGCGCGTCCGAACCGCGACCCTGCGGGTATCTTGCGAAAGAGGAAGAGTTTGAACAGCACTCTGGGCAAAAAAGTTCAGCCTGGAGGCAAAGCAATGGTGTCTGGCGGAGCTGCGGCGGCGAATTTCTCTTCGGATGACTGGTTCTTGCAGATCGACGGCAGCACGACTGGCGCCAAGCGCATGGAGTACATTGAGGTACGTGTATACGTCGCTGTGGGGTGGTTATGAGAGTGGCAGCGTTCGTACTGACTCATGCTCTGAAACCTGTTGTTGTGCAGATGTTCTCGTCGAAGGAAGGTCCCGTGAAGCTCCTGCTCGTGTCCACGCGCGCCGGTGCAGAAGGCATCAACTTGCACGCCGCGAACCGCCTCGTGCTCTTCGACGTGAGCTGGAACCCGTCGAACGATCACCAGGTGCGTGCGTTCTTGATGAGTATGAAATGCCTGCGCATCGAGTTTGACTAACAGCATGCTGTTCCCTGTTGTTGTTGTTGCTGTTGTTGTCCGCCAGTCGATGTGTCGCTCGCACCGCATTGGACAGGGGAAGACAGTGCACGTGTACCGTCTCGTGAGTACTGGAACGATGGAGCGCATGATCTACGAGCAGCAGATGAAGAAAGTGGACCTCTCGACGAGCGTTGTGGACAATCACGAGAGCCAGGCGGGAGCCGGAGCGACCGGTGCTCCAGCTCGCACCGCCGAGTCCGTTGCCGAGTCCGACGCTGCTGCTCCGTTCAGCGGCTTCTTGCAGCCGCCGAGCGAGCAGGAATACACCGATCAGGTTTGTATCGACGAGTCGCTTGTCGAAGACGACCAGGTGCTGATCGCGTGCGTCGAGAAGGCTGGGAAATGGCTGGTACGTTGCGTTACTTTCTCGTTTTCGTCCGACGCTCCCCCCTCCAAGCTTTCTGGATGAACACGATGAGCTGACGTTTTGTATTTGCTGGGATCCCCATTTTCAGGTGGACATCCATCCCGTGCACGAGATCGAGGAAAACGCGGCGCTGGGGGAGTGAGCCGAACGAGAGTAGAAGGCATTGGAGAAGCACGCTGAGGAGGATGCTGGACGAAGGTGCTGGAAGTCCAGCAGAAGCAGAAGCAGAAGGAGCTCGATCGCGCTGGCAACTGAGACATTTCTGTCAAAACGAGAAGCAGAGAAGCAGAGACACGTGGCATGTGACAGGAGATTAGTCGAATGCTGCCATCACGAACAAATAGCCATACCCACCATGCCCAAGACCATGCCCAAGACCAAGTCGTTGTGCATGTGCATGTGGACTGACAGTACTGGCGATCACGCTGCTTCAAACAGGCAAACGTTGAGCGCTTGCTTTGGTTTGCTCAGGTGCAGAAAAAGAGCGATTCTGTTCCAAGCGCGTTCTATTTTTCCAGCTTTCATGCTGAAATTGAAGAGCGAAGCATTGTGCCATAATGAAGCACAAAACAGAGCCAAGTGGAGCTTGTAATCTACACGCTTCCAGCTCTATGCTGCAAGATACGAGAGCCTGGCTCAGTTTCGGCTCAATCTCGCTGTCTCTCCATGCAAGTTATAAATCCTATCCTTCTCCGAATTATGGAGCAAGTGTCGCGTTCTGACTGTTTCTTTCGTTCTCTTTCGTGTGCGGACTATCCCAATCCCAATCCCAATCACAAGCACAAGCGACGAGAAGCATCGCGAGAGAAGCACCGCGAGAGAAGCATGACGCGCCGCAGCTCCGTGGGCGTGGATGTGACGGCCCACAAGGAGGAGCGCAACGCGACCGATCCGCGCAAGAAGACCAAGCTGCGCGTGCGCTACTACGTGGAGCTCGTCGTGGGCTCGCCGCGCGAGCGCCACCTGCGCCTCGGTTTCTCCGGCAGCTTCACGACGCTCATGGCGCTGCACGAGACGTTCCTGCGCGCGTATTTGGACAAGCACGGCGAACAGCACGAGCAGGTGGCGGCGACAGCGAGAGCGACACGCGCGAGCCTGTCGTCGTCCACGTCGTCGTCCACGTCGCGCTCGTCGCTGTCGTCGTCATCGCCGCGCGGTGGCGTGAAGAAGCTCATGCACAACCTGCGGCTCAAGAAGCACATCCCCAGCGAGCCGAACGCGGTGAACCGTATACCGGCGAGCCATCGCAGCAGCAACCAGGGCGAAGAGAGCGGTATCACGCTGCCGTTCCTGCCGCCGTTCCCCGTCGCGAACAAGCTGCTGGCGCGGCTCGAGACTGCCGGCGAGGCGAAGGACGACGCCAAGATCGCCACGCGCGCAGGCGCGCTGTTTGAGTACTACACGCAGCTGTTCAACTCGGACGAGGGCGAGCTATTCCTCGAGATCGTGCAGCTCCGGTCGATCGACGAGGCGCAGAAGAACGCCGAGAGCAACAGCAGCAACAGCGCGGACCCGACGCTGCACGACGCATCACAGTCGAGCAGAGGCGGGTTGTTCAAGTTCCTGGCGCGCCACTCGCTCACGAAGAGCAGCGGCGGTAGCGACACGACGAAGCGTCTCGAGTTCTCTGCGCCAGTCCAAGTGAGCAGCTCCGGCAAAGTGCGGCCGCTCAAGCACGTCAAGCCGCAGAGCGCGTCGTCGGGCGCGCGGTCGCACTAGCCGGCGAGCGATGCCGGCTTGAAGACGCCAGCAAAAGCACGAGCGGGTGAGAATGGATCGCTCGCGTACGAGTGTGGGCTGCGGATAATGGTGCTGCTTATTATATTTTCCCTCACCAGCTGATGCTGTCTGCTGCCATGAAGTTCTCTTCTACAACTCCAAGTCAGCGTCCTCATGCTCATTCTCGTTGTCGTTTTCTGTGAAGTCCGAGTCGTACAGCAGATCTCCAGAGACTGGAGCCGTCACGACAGCAGCACTGCCTTTGTCTCGACTCTCGTCGTTCGCCCGCTTGCGACCGGACGGCTGGAGCTCCAGCGCCATTGCCTCTGCAGTGGCTTCGGCTTCGTCTTCGGAAGCGTGCGGGTGAGGCGATCCTGTCTCTGAAGAAGACGAAGACGAAGAATAGCCAGACTTCTGCTCTTGGGGCACTCCTGGCTGCGAAGATGGTGATGACGCGCCGAGCTGAAGCTCTTTCTGAAGCGCTGTGATGTCAAGGAAGTCGTCCGAGGAATCGCTCGCGAGCAGCATCGAGTGCTCTCCACCAGCGCCAATGTCTCCGCCATCGTCTGCTTCGCCTCCGTCTTCTTCTTCTTCTTCTTCTTCTTCGTCGGCTTCGGCGTCGGCGTCGGCGTCCATTTCCTGCAGCAGCCGATTCACTTCCGCGATCTTCTGGCGCGTCTGCTCATCCGAATCCACGGCTCCAGGCTGCTCGTCACTAGCTACTGCCAGCTGCGGAGAAGACGGAGAGCTGCTCTCTTGGTCCAGAGTCTCACCTTTCTCGTCAGCATTTGTGACTTGCGCTCCAGAAACTGGGCTCGCCTCGCGCTCAAGCCCAGCAGTGTCGACCATCGTTGCTGCTGCAGAATCCACTGAGCTCTCCACTGCTGCCGCCAGTAGCTCCTTATCGTTCTCTGCTGCCTTTGCCTCTTCGCTATCAGCAACTTGCATCGCTTTCGCTCGGTTCAGGATCAGCTGCGCCATCTGGCTCGTCCTCACAGCCTTCTTATCGCTGTTTCGAGGTGTCTCCATTGCTGTTTCTGCTGGTACTGGTGATGCAGGTGTGGCGACATCCTCAGGAGCTTTCTCAGCACCAGAGCACTCTCCTCCTTCTCGCTCGCCTCGTCGACTCTCTGCTGATGGTTGGAAAGGCGCTGTCGCTTGCTGCGCGTCAGGCGTATCCTGCGTCTCGGTGGTGCTCTGATAGGACAAAACACCTGCTCGTGAAGTCGACGACGAACTGGACAATCCCGACGGAGCCATCGCGCGGTACGGTCGTGTGGGACCGGCACTTTGCGGCCGCGTCTGTCGCTGCAGAGGCTGCGCTGTTGCTGAGCTTGCTGCTGCTGCAGTGCCAGACGCTACAACTTGAGCAGCTTTCGACGGCGTTTGCGACGGCCCAGAGCCAGCAGAAGTGGCTCTGGGCGACTTTGACGAGCTCGCCGGCCGTGGCGACTTGAGCTTCTCGCGCTGGATGGACGCCAGGCACTCCTTCTTCATCAGCGCCTTCATCTCCTCCAGCGCACTCGCCAGCACCGAGCTGCGCGACGACGGCGACGTCATGAGATCTCCATTCCCGCCAGAGCCGCTCGAGCCTGATGACACCTCGCGGTCGTACGTGCGCTTGCGCTGCTCGAGCACCAGCTTCTCCTGTAACTGGTCGCTTCGGGCCTTGAAAAACGCGATCTCTTGGTCGCTTTTCTGCTTCTCGAGCGCGCACTTCCGCGTCTCGAGCTGCAGTTTCGCGATCTGCGCTCTGTAGCTGCTGTCGATCTGGTACAACTCGCCGATCTTCTTGCTCTGGGACTCGATCTCTAGTCGTGCGCAGCCCACGAGCTCCTGCTGGTTGCGGAGCTCCACGTAGAGCTGCGCGCGCTCTTCCTCGAGCTCCATGAGGTTCGTGCTCTTGATGCCGCTGCGCAGCGACTGCATGGCGTCCTCGTATGCGCTCAGCTGCTGGCTCTGCTGTGCGATCTTGTGCTTGAGCTTGAGCAGCAGCGCGTTGTTTTGGCGATCCTTGTGCGCCATCTCGCGCTGCGTGATCGCGCCAATGGCTCCTGAAGCATGGCCGTGGTGGTCGCCTGAGCCGAGGCTCTTGGCGTGCAGCAGCGCCTCGATCTTGCGGTCCTTCATGGCCACGATCTCTTCGAGCCGCCGGATGCGAGCCACGGCCTTGACGCGCCGCTCCTGCTCTGTCTGGCACGCGCTCTTGAGCTCCGTAACCACGTCCACGAGCTTGTAGTACTCATCGTGGAGCTCCGCCTGCTGGAAGACTTTGAGTTTGCTCGCGATCGCGTGGTTCGCTGAGACCGACGAGCTTGGCATTTGCCGTACTGCTGATGCTGAAGGCGCAGCTGAGCGCGCTGTGTCGTTGTAGATCGCGCGCACACGGGTGTTTACACACTGGTCGCTCGGGCGCTTGCGCCGCACGCCGATGCCATTGGCTCGGGATGGCGGCGCTCGGGGCAGTTGACTCACTGACGAGGAGGTAGTCCGGCTACTGCTGTAGCTGCTGTTGCTGCTGTTGAGGCGTGGGCGTGCGCTCAACGGGCGAGTCGGCCGTGAAGACGATGGTGGCGGTGCAGCGCGTGGGAAGCTCGGGTTGTGCGCATTCACCATGTAGAATTGCGGCGACTCGGTCGGCATGGCGCTGTTGGCGGTGGCGCGCAGCACGCGCGCGCTGTGTGGCCGAGCCTCCGCTTTGCTGCACGCGTGAAATCCACACACACAAACGATCATGAGCACAGCGCTGTGGATGAGTGCGAATGCTGCAATGGCTGCGCACCTCTTTAGTTCTGCGAGGTACTGTTCGTAGCCCTCGAGATCGATCTGCTCATCGCAGCACAGAGTCAAGCGAGTGCTGAATAAGCTCGGCATGTGCATGCACAGGTTATTATGCCCACAGACACACACTCCGCACCTCTTCGTCCTCGTCCATGAGCATCGAGTCTTCGCTGCCGCGAAACCTCCTGGACGACGCGTGCGCCTCAGACGTGCCAAACGCGTCCTCGTCTTCAAACTCATCGCCATATCCTTCGCCTCCATCCTCTTCGTCCTCATGGTCGGCTTCTGCTCTCTGCGCCGAGTGGTACGGCCGCCGCAGATCGATCTGCGCGTGCGGGCGGCTCATTCCGCCTCTCGAAGCAAGCGCTGCTGTGCCTGTTGCGCTGCTTTGACCACCACTGAGACGGCAGTCGCGATGGGCGAGAGAGCTGGAGGTGTCTTATGTTCATCTTATTTTTAGGCGAACAGAACCACTATTAGGGTGTACCCATGAAGCAAGCGGACATGGGTACGCTTTTTTTCAAATGGCTACCTTTTGTGTGTGTATCTGTGGTATTATGTGCGAAGTCCGAGATGCCTCTGTCGTTTACCGTTGAAGTCTCGCGGAGGAAGACGAACGCACTGGAGAGCGAGCTCGCGCCGCAGACGACGTGGCTCTCGGGCGACTCAAGATCGATGCCGACTGCCCAGCGGCGACCGTGCTGCGAATGTACTCCATCTCAACCTGGTACTTAGTGCTTGGCGCTGCTGCTTTCGGCTTTGGCTTGGCGAATGACGGAGGCGTTTGGAATGCCAGCGTTGCCTCGAGGGTTTGCACTGGCGGGGCTGTAGGCGATGGCGCGACTCCATACATGTGCTGCTGCACCATTTCAGCACTGCGCAGGAGGTTTGCCGACGGAGCACCGCCGCTCGCTCGATGGTGTCCGCTGTTCTGGAGATGCGTGGGTTGCTGGCGCGATCTGTTGGCGGGCGCCGAATGGACACTTTTCGTCTCCGGCATCACTCGACTCGAGCTGAGCGACGTCTCCAATCGGCTGGTTGACGACGCGAGCATCTCTTTCAGCTTCGCGTCCAAATCGTCTCGAGCTGGTGGATGGCGCGCCAGGATCTCAGGAGACGCCTGCTCAGTATCCGATCCATCTCCAGCAGCTCCGTCGCCAGGCAGCCGCTGAACTCGCTCGTCGTGGACCCACGAGTCTGAAACTGGCCTGTCGTCTGTCCACATCCCTCCTCTCTGACTCGAGATCGGCGATGCTTCGTTTCGTTGTCCTCGCTGCTTTCCCAGAGACTGATCATCTCTGGAATCGCCCTCGCCTCGCTGCGGCTTGTGACTCGAGTTGAAAAGCGTCAGCGCCTCGATGTTCATCGCCGAGACGCCGCGCAGGAACACTTGGCGCAGATCGTCCTCGAGTCGCTGGCGGCACTTTTGCGAAATCGCGACCTGCCGCTTGGACTCCTCGAGCTCTTGTTGGAGCTGTCGTTCACAAAAGAGACGCTCGAGTTGGCTTTTGGCATCGTGGCAAAGTACAGTTTTGCTCTAGGTGGCAGCGCACCTGCTGGATCTTGAGCTGGTGCTCGTTGACAGTCTCGACCAAGTGGTGCTCGTGCTCTGCCTGCAAGTGCTGGACTCGGTGCACAAACTGAGCCTGCTGCGCCAGCGTCTTCCACGCCTGAAAGTGCATCTTTTGACTCTGCTTTCGGTGATGTCGGATCGCCACTTGCTGAGCGTTCGCTTTGGCTTTCTCCACCGTTTTCGTGGCTTTCCACGTTTGGAAGCACGAGGAGACCGAGCGCGCGCTCGACCAGTACGCTCGCTAGAATACACACGATTACCCACAAAGTAAGAACAAGATCACCCCAGTCGAGCTTGTGAGGAGCTACGTACACTCTGCTGCGCTCGCCTGGCAGTGAACACGGAGTATCGCTCCAGCACTGCGCTCTGGCGGCTCTGGCTCGCGTCCGTTTGCACCACAAGCTCCTTAAGCTCCTCGATCTTGCGCTGCAGCATGGCCACGTCGTTCGCGTGCGCTGCCGCCGTCTTCATGCGCGCCAGGCTGCTCTCGCGCACGAGCTTCGCCTTGCTGTCTCTGATTGCAGTCTGCAAATACCCACACAACAGTCAGCGTTGCAGTGGCATTGACAGCACCTGACAGCCCAGAGGATTCGCGACTTGGAGGACGCACCACGACAGACTGGCGCATGGCATCCTGCGCTGCGATGAGGTGCGACTCAATCTCGTTGATCTCGTCGTCGTTGCCGTCGAGCGTCTCCGTGTGAGCAGTAGCGACAGTCGCCTTGGTAGCGATCGAAACTGCGCTTTGCTTCGGCATAGGTGCTGCTCGTCGAGAGGCATGGTTTGAAGACTTTTGAATCGGCACTGCAGGAGCAGGAGTCGGGAGAAGAGGCGGTGGCGGTGCGAAGACTGACGTGGACGTCGACGGCAACTCGAACGAGATCTGCTTCACCAGGCGATCTGGGCTCGTACTGTCAGTTGCACTGCCGCTAACGCCCTCTCTACACACAGAAACATCTTGTCAGCACCTCACCTTCAACGCGAGTCACACACGCACTCGCTTTCCTCTCCAGACACTCACGCTGCACTCGCTGCCTCCATGGCGCTGCTCTTCTTACTCGAGGGTGATTCTTGGTGGTTCGAGACGGACACCTCGTCGTCTCCCCCTGCTTCGTGTGCGCTGCGACTCTCCGGGTCGCTCTCTTCCTCCTTCGAGCTGTCGCCGTACGCAGATCGCGGCAGCAGCGGCGGCGTCTCCGGCACAGGCTCGAACTCGAGTTTCGAGAGCGTGCGCCGCATCTGGCGCCACTCCCTGTCACTCATCTCCGCGTCGCTTTCCACCTGCTTCATCTCAAGAGGCTCGTGACGGCGACAGTGATGGAGCGACCTTTCCGTCACCGAACGCAGAGCGAGAGTAAGAACAGCAACACAAATGTCTCGGAATAGACTTGTCCTATATTCGTTGACAACCGATTGATCGGTGAGCAATGCATCAAGACGACTACATTCTCGCGAAGACGACGACGTACGCACGAGGAAGAAGTTTGAATTGTGACACAAATTCATATTCAGTTAGGGTTCGCTGAACATGAATTCAACTAGTTTCCGCCACGCAGACGCAGCACCAGGTGCAGCGTCGACTCCTTCTGGATGTTGTAGTCCGACAGCGTGCGGCCGTCCTCGAGCTGCTTGCCCGCGAAGATCAGGCGCTGCTGGTCAGGAGGGATGCCTTCCTTGTCCTGGATCTTCTGCTTCACGTTGTCGATCGAGTCCGACGGCTCCACGTCCAGCGTGATCGTCTTCCCCGTCAGCGTCTTCACGAAGATCTGCATGCCGCCGCGCAGACGCAGCACCAGGTGCAGCGTCGACTCCTTCTGGATGTTGTAGTCCGACAGCGTGCGGCCGTCCTCGAGCTGCTTGCCCGCGAAGATCAGGCGCTGCTGGTCAGGAGGGATGCCTTCCTTGTCCTGGATC